>CBVK0100268936.1:0-11800 GCA_900067695.1 Picea abies
ACCTTTTGAGTCTCGAAAACCCGACGGAGAATCTCAGCCATTGATCTCCGCAGGGACACATGGCGGAAGATTCCGAAGAATCAGGAATCAGAGATTCAGGGTTTCCGGAGACAAGAGACTCGAGCATATTGAAATCGTGATACACGATTTCCCGATAGGGTTAAGGTCTGTAGTGGAAGACAGGTGGCATCGGGGTTCGGCATTTCGGAATTTCCGAGAGCACAGGTTCTACGCATATCAGACCCGCGAAGTCCGAAACTATGACGGGAACCAGGCCGTGGTCTTGTGGCATGACAGGTCATATGTGAAAGAGTAGTCGGAAGGGGCTAAGGGTCACAGAGGCACCATCAGAGATCGGGAATCGGGGATTCGCACGAGCAGTGACTCATGACAGCGAGAGTACCGATTTCCTGACTTGGTAGTTCCCGATAAGAAGCCAGGGAGCCGTGGGCCATTATACATTGGGTTTCAGGGATTTTGAGACCTGAGTGTAGGACTCGAAATCTCGCGAGGTCCGATTTCCCAAAAGGATAAAGGGAGATCGCCAAGAGCATTCTGTGGGTGCAGAAAACTTCCGACAAGGGAGTTGAAGAGAATTTTAGCTCTTCGGGCCAGTGAAGAAGAAGGTACTGGTGGTAGCGGATGTACTCTGTGGAGTGCGGTCTGCATCAAGTAATATCAGAGCGGATTTCTTTTCTGTATATTTCAGGCGAGAGGACAGAAGAAGAGAAGGAGCACTCTGATACACAACAAGTGGTATCAGAGCGAGATAATCTCTCTGTTTTCTGTAGCAGAGAAGGAAAGGAAGATTTCACCATGCCGCTAAGGAGATAAAGACAGTCACCTGAACTCGAGGATAGGGAGGTGAGAAGAAGAGGTAGGTCGGCAGGAAATTCAGAGATGGAGAGGCAGATACGCGATCTCAGAGCGAGATTAGAATACATGGAAGCAGTGCACAGACACAAAACAAATGCAGGGGATCTTGGTGATTCCGAAGGTGAAGCTGAAGTCGAACAACAAGAAGAAGTTGTAGTTGAAGATGCAGCCAATGAGTGATTGATTAAAGCCATTGCCAGAATGAGTTCAAAGACAAAAATGGACATTCCAACTTATGAAGGAAGTCTGGATGTAGAAGAGCTGTTGGACTGGATCTGAGCTCTTGATACCTACTTCGATTACAAAGATATCGAAGAGGACAAAAAGGTAAGGCATGCTGTCATGAAATTGAAGGGACATGCAACATTATGGTGGGACGAGCTTCAGACAGATAGACGTTCCAAAGGAAAGCAAAAGATCAAAAGCTGGGATTGAATGATTGCGAAGATGAAGGCAAAGTTCATCCCAAGGGATTATCAGATCACATTGTTCAGGAGGATGCAGAACCTGAGACAGAAGTTGATGACGGTGAAGGAGTATACCGAGGAATTTTACAAGCTCAATATCAGAGCAGGTCATCAGGAGAGAAATGATGAAAAAGTAGCCAGGTATATGAACGGCTTAAGATACGATATCCAGGATGAGATGAGTATGACAACCATCATAATGGTGGAGGATGCGTATCAGATGGCTTTGAAAGATGAGGAAAAGATGAACCGTAAGCCAGCACAGGGAGGCCGAGGTAAGAGCCAGTTGAGAGGTAAATCAGTTGCCCAAGACAGGTTCCAGAAATCTAAGGATGACTGGAAGAGACCTCAGGGTAAGGTTGAAAGAGGTGGAACCTCACAGCGAGGGCCACATGCTGAACAAAGAAGGCAACAAAATGATCAACGAGGAGATTATGCTGACGCAAACACTCTTCCTCGTACTAGAGGTCGAGGTAGAGGAAGAGGTGGAGTCATCACATGCTACACATGTGGGAAGAATGGGCATAAAGCGGTTGATTGTCCAGATAGAAAACATGATGGAGGAGAAGCACACATCGCCGAGGCACAGAGGCAAGCTGTTGATGCAGAAGACATAGAAGACGGTAGGTCATTGATGATGCGTAAAGTTCTCTTAACACCCGAGAAGAAGGTGGAGGACACAACTCAGAGAAGCAGACTGTTCAGAACTGCATGCAAGACCAAAGACAGGAAATGCAAAGTGATTGTGGACAGCGGAAGCACAAATAATCTCGTTTCAACCAAGATGGTGGAGAAACTAGAGCTGGAGACGATTGATCACCCGAGTCCATATAAAGTTTCATGGCTACAGAAGGGACATCAGGTGAGTGTTACTAAACAGTGCTTAGTTGACATTGAAATAGGAGGATATAATGACAAGATTTTATGTGATGTCATTCCTATGGATGTTTGCCATTTACTACTGGGAAGATCATGGCAGTATGAAGGAAACATAATTCATGATGGGAAAATGAATACGTATACCCTGGAGAAGAAATGGAGAACACATATGTTACTTCCGATAAAAGATAAGGAGGTGAAACCAGAAGTGAACAATAGGATACTTCTCATGAGTGGGAAGGAGCTTCTTACAAAAGTTAAGAAGAAGGAAGATCCACAATTCTTTATGGTCAAGAAACCAAAATTTTTTTTGACCAGCACAAGAGTGGATGATTTGCCGGAAGAAATTCAGGAGCTACTTGAAGAGTTCACTGATATAGTGGTGGACGAATTACCTCATTCATTGCCGCCAATGAGGAGCATAAGTCACCACATAGACATTGTACCGGGAGCTAGTTTGCCAAACAAGGCTGCGTACAGGTTGACGCCTCAGGAGAACGAGGAGGTTAAGAGATAGGTCCAGGAGTTATTGGACAAAGGATTGGTTAGGGAAAGTTTGAGTCCATGTGCCATTCCAATGGTACTCAGCCCAAAGAAAGATGGAGGCTGGAGAATGTGTACAGATTCCAGAGCCATTAACAAGATCACCATCAGGTATAGGTTCCCATTGCCAAGAATGGATGACTCGATGGACTGTTTAAGTGGAGCCAATTTTTTTTCAAAGGTCGATTTGAAAAGCGGATACCATCAAATTCGCATGAGGGAAGGCGATGAGTGGAAGACAGCCTTCAAAACCAACGAAGGGTTGTACGAATGGCTAGTCATGCCGTTTGTCTTGACGAATGCGCCAAGTACATTCATGAGATTAATGAACGAAGTGCTGAAGGAATTCATAGGTAAGTTTGTCATTGTTTATCTAGATGACATATTGATTTTCAGCAAAACGAAAGAAGAACATCTGAAGCATTTAGCTGCAGTAATGAGGAAGCTATAGCAAGAGAAGCTGTTGATCAATATGAGGAAATCTTCATTTATGAACAAAGAACTCATTTAATTGGGGTTTGTCATATTGACAAATGAATTAAAGATGGATCCAAGTAAAGTGGAGGAAATTAAGAATTGGCCATCACCAAGAAATGTTTTCGAGGTGAGAAGTTTTCATGGACTGGCGAGTTTCTACAGGAAATTCATCAAAAAATTTAGTGAAATCAGCGCAGTGATGATGGACACAGTCAAGAAAAGACATAAATCTTTTCATTGGACTGAAGAGTCTGAGAGGAGCTTCAAACTGTTGAAGCGGAAGATCACAGAGCAACTGGTGTTGGTGTTGCCGGGTTTTCAGAAGACATTTAAGGTGAAATGTGATGTAAGTGGCTTTGCCATAGGAGCGGTCTTGAGCCAGGAGGACAGACTAGTTGCATATTTCAGCGAGAAGATGGATGAGGCAAAGGTGAAGTACTCAACGTATGATAAAGAATTTTATGATATCATACAGGCGTTGAAGAAGTGGAGGCATTACTTGATCCCAAAATAATTTGTTCGTTATAGTGATAATCATGCATTGCAGTTTGTGACTCAGCAGGAGAAGCTGAATCAGAAACATGCTAAATGGGTAGAGTATATGCATAATTTTACATTTGTAATTAAACACATTTCAAGTACTGCTAACAAAGTGGATGATGCTTTGAGCAGGAAGTGTTTATTGCTGCAGGAGTTTCGAGTCAAGACATTGGGATTTGAAAACCTTAAAGACATGTACGCAGGTGATGCAGATTTTGCAGAGGCATACGAGGTGGCTGAGAATCCAGTTCTCAGAGACCGAAGCCCGTGGATGGATTACATGATCCAGAATGGACTGTTTTTCAGAGGAAAACAGTTATGCATTTCGAATTTCTCCATGAGGGAGAATCTGCTAAAAGAAAAGCATAGTGGCGGATTAGCAGGGCATTTTGGCCACGACAAAACATTTGCAAAGTTGAGCGAAGCATATTTCTGGCCGAAGATGCAAACAGATGTCAAGAAGTTTGTTGACAGGTGCAGAATTTTCCAGCATTCAAAGGGCAGGAAGCAAAATGCGGGTCTTTATCAGCCATTACCCATACCGGAAAGACCATGGGAGGCGATCAACATGGATTTTGTGCTAGGATTGCCGAGAACGCAAAGAGCACATGATTCCATCTTTGTGGTAGTTGACAGGTTTTCAAAGATGGCACATTTTATCCCATGTCAGAAGACCAGCGATGCGACCCACATCGCAAATTTATTTTTCAAAGAGGTTGTTAGACTTCATGGACTACCGAAAAGTATAGTTTCGGACAGGGATACCAAATTCATTGGAAATTTTTGGAGGACACTCTGGAAGAAGATGGGAACTAACTTAATGTTCAGTTCTGCCTATCATCCATAGACAGATGGGCAGACAGAAGTGGTCAATAGAAGTCTAAGAGAGTTGCTGAGGATCTTAGTGACGGAGTAGCACAACAGCTGGGATAGCGTATTGCCATAGGCAGAATTCACTTACAACGATTCATTGAATCGAAGCACAGGGAAAAGTTCGTTTGAGATAGTATACGGTAGACAACCGAAAGGTGTTTTGGAGCTGAGGGATTTAGAACAAATAATGACTCAGAGTGCGAGCGTTGAGAAATTCGCTGAGATGATGAGGGAACTTCATAGTAGGGTGAAGCAGCGACTGACAGAATCGAACCAGGAATATAAGCGCAGAGCGGATCAACATCGGAGAAAACTTCAATTTGAGGTTGGCGATCTGGTTCTGGCACATCTGAGGAACGAAAGGTTCCCAAGGGGAACATACAACAAGATGAAAATGTAGAAAATTGGGCCATGCAAAGTCCTCAAGAAATTGGGAGAAAATACTTACGAGATTGAATTGCCGAATGAGATCGGAATATCTCCGACATTCAATGTCTCAGACTTATACCCATATAAGGCTGAGGAAGCAGAAGCTAGGAGTGATGAACAACTAGATATTCAATGGCAAAAGTAGATGCTGATTGCAGAAAGGCCACAGATTGAGTGAATACTTGACAAAAGAGTCAGCAAAAAGACCAGACGGAGAGAATACTATGAATATCTGGTGAAATGGAAGAATCATCCAGTGGAGGATGCCAACTGGGAGACGAAAGCAGTCATTCAAAAGCATGGACAGACCGTGCAGGAGCTCATGGACAGGAGCCCATGAAAGTTTTTAAGCCGAGGAGTATGATGCAGGAGCTTCACCAACTCAGCAAGCGAGCCAGCACATCAAGCGAAAGTTCAGCTGGAGAAGCAAACCCAAAATTTTGAAATGCTTTGGGACTGTTGCGCAGATCTTAAATGAATCATTTAAGAGGTGGCGCTTTTGTATGTTGTATCATACCTCAAGCCTTACGCTCTTGTCTGAAGTAGATAGGAGGCATTTACTTTAGTTAATGCAAGTAGATAGGATTTTAATTCCAGATTAGATTGTTTAGAGTTCAAGAGGGAAAACGGATATAGACACCCTCCTTTGTACATTTTGTAACATTATTATTGATCAAGCATTCAGAAGAGAGGGGCAAGCAGAGAATTGTATGAAGAACAAGATTTGAATTAATAGAAGAGAGTCTTTGATTCAAATTCATGACTGGTGTTGTCTCTCTGTGTAGATTGTTCATGTGCTTATGAATGTTTGTTCTGGTTATGCATTTGCTTTATATATGCTGTGCATGTGATTTCATGGTTTAACTTGAAGTCTGAGAGATGAAATGAGTTTCAATTGTTTCTCTATCTGAGCCAGGAGATTCATGCAGGGTGTGCAGTTGAATTCATCCGCAAGGAGTGCGTTGATGAAGGCTCGATAGTTTAACACTTGTTCTCATTTACCCAGAAATTGATTTGGGTTGTCGAAGCTGTGCAAGGTCTACGTGGCTGAAGAAGAAGTCTCAGTTGTTAATCTGAGTCGAGGGAGTTGGAAGACTGCTGCTGCAAGAGGTGCGCAGAGTCTGAAGGATTCAACACTTGAGAAGTTGTTGAACACCGAGCACAAGGAGTGCGCATAAATTCCTCTGAAGGAGTTAGAGTAGAAAAGCTCAGGAGGGATAGAACCTTTGTGATATCGTTGAAAGTGATCACAGAAGGTTCGTATCAAGGAAGGTGTGAGCGGAAGTCTCAAGCGCAGGCTTTGAGGAGAAAAGTGCGAGAAGAAGCACTTAGTCATTTCAGAGAAATCCTCGAGGAAGAGGAATCGACGACCAAGATCTCATAGAGGAGACCAACAAAAAACCGTCAACCGGTGGATCTTGTGAAAGTGAGAGGAGGTTATGACCACAATCGAGCCCAAGCTCGAGAGATTGTTGAGCCATTGGGTCAGTGGGTGTTTTCCCGTCAGCCGTTAGATCATGGGGAAGTTGCACTGTGTTTAAGCTCTAGTCATATCGACAAATGAATTACTTGGGGTTTGTCATATCGACAAATGAATTAAAGATGGATCCAAGTAAAGTGAAGGCAATTAAGAATTGGCCATCACCAAGAAATGTTTTCGAGGTGAGAAGTTTTCATGGACTGGCGAGTTTCTACAGGAAATGCATCAGAAATTTTAGTGGAATCAACGCAGCGATGATGGACACAGTCAAGAAAAGACATAAATCTTTTCATTGGACTGAAGAGGTTGAGAGGAGCTTCAAACTATTGAAGCAGAAGATCACAGAGCAACCAGTTTTGGTGTTGCCGAATTTTCAGAAGACATTTAAGGTGAAATGTGATGCAAGTGGATTTTCCATAGGAGCGGTCTTGAGCCAGGAGGACAGACCAGTTGCATATTTCAGCAAGAAGCTGGATGAGGCAAAGGTGAAGTACTCAACGTATGATAAAGAATTTTATGCTATCATATAGGGGTTGAAGAAGTGGAGGCATTACTTGATCCCAAAAGAATTTGTTCTGTATAGTGATAATCATGCATTGCAGTTTGTGACTCAGTAGGAGAAGCTGAATCAAAAACATGATAAATGGGTAGAGTATATGCAGAATTTTACATTTGTAATTAAACACATTTCAGGTACTGCTAACAAAGTGGCTGATGCTTTGAGCAGGAAGTGTTTATTGCTGCAGGAGTTTCGAGTCAAGACATTGGGCTTTGAAAACCTTAAAGACATGTATGCAAGTGATGCAGATTTTGCAGAGGCATACGAGGCAGCTGAGAATCCAGTTCTCAGAGACCGAAGCCTATGGATGGATTACATGATCCAGAATGGACTGTTGTTAAGAGGAAACCAGTTATGCATTCCAAATTGCTCCATGATGGAGAATCTGCTAAAAGAAAAGCATAGTGGCAGATTAGCAGGGCATTTTGGCCACGAAAAAACATTTGCAAAGTTGAGCGAAGCATATTTCTGGCCGAAGATGCGAACAAATGTCAAGAAGTTTGTTGACAAGTGCAGAATTTGCCAGCATTCAAAGGGAAGGAAGCAGAATGCGGGTCTTTATCAGCCATTACCCATACCGGAAAGACCATGGGAGGCGATCAGCATGGATTTTGTGCTAGGATTGCCGAGAACGCAAAGAGCACATGATTCCATCTTTGTGGCAGTTGACAGGTTTTCAAAGATGGCACATTTTATCCCGTGTCAGAAGACCAGCGATGTGACCCACATCACAAATTTATTTTTCAAAGAGGTTGTTAGACTTCATGGACTGCCGAAAAGTATAGTTTCGGACAGGGATACCAAATTCATTGGACATTTCTGGAGGACACTCTCGAAGAAGATGGGAGCTAACTTAATGTTCAGTTCTGCCTATCATCCACAGACAGATGGGCAGACAGAAGTGGTCAACAGAAGTCTAGGAGAGTTGCTGAGGAGCTTAGTGACGGAGTACCACAGCAGCTGGGATAGCGTATTGCCACAGGCAGAATTTTCTTACAACGATACGGTGAATCGAAGCACAGGGAAAAGTCTGTTTGAGATAGTATACGATAGACAACCGAAAGGTGTTTCGGAGCTGAGGGATTCGGAAAAAATAATGACTCAGAGCGTGAACACTGAGAAATTCGCTGAGATGATGAGGGAACTTCACAGTAGGGTGAAGCAGCGACTGACAGAATCGAACCAAGAATATAAGCGCAGAGCGGATCAACATCAGAGACAACTTCAATTTGAGGTTGGCGATCTAGTTCTGGCACATCTGAGGAAGGAAAGGTTCCCAAAGGGAACATACAACAAGCTGAAAATGAAGAAAATTGGGCCATGCAGAGTCCTCAAGAAATTGGGAGAAAATGCTTACGAGATTGAATTGCCAAATGAGATCGGAATATCTCCGACATTCAATGTCTCAGACTTATACCCATATAAGGCCGAGGAAGCAGAAGCTGGGAGTGATGAACAACCAGAGATTCAATGGAAAAAGTAGATGCCTATTGCAGAAAGGCCACAGATGGAGCGAATACTTGACAAAAGAGTCAACAAAAAGACCAGACAGAGAGAATACTATGAATATCTGGTGAAATGGAAGAATCATCCAGTGGAGGATGCCAGTTGGGAGACAGAAGCAGTCATTCAAAAGCATGGACAGACCGTGCAAGAGCTCATGGACAGGAGCCCATGAAAGTTTTTAAGTCGAGGAGTATGATGCAGGAGCTTCGCCAACTCAGCAAGCGAGCCAGCACATCAAGCGAAAGTTCAGCTGGAGAAGCAAACCCAAAATTTTGAAATGCTTTGGGACTATTGTGCATATCTTACATGAATCATTTAAGAGGTGGCGCTTTTGTATGTTGTATCAGACCTCGAGCCTTACGCTCTTGTCTGAAGTAGATAGGAGGCATTTACTTTAGTTAATGCAGGTAGATAGGATTTTAATTCCAGATTAGATTGTTTAGAGTTCGAGAGGGAAAACGGATATAGACACCCTCCTTTGTACATTTTGTAACATTATTATTGATCAAGCATTCATAAGAGAGGGGCAAGCAGAGAATTGTATGAAGAACACCCATGTATAGATTTGAATTAATAGAAGAGAGTCTTTGATTCAAATTCATGACTGGTGTTGTCTCTCTGTGTAGATTGTTCATGTGCTTATGAATGTTTGTTTTGGTTATGCATTTGCTTTATATATGCTGTGCATGTGATTTCATGGTTTAACTTGAAGTCTGAGAGATGGAATGAGTTTCAATTGTTTCTCTATCTGAGCCAAGAGATACCTGCAGGGTGTGCAGTTGAATTCATCCGCAAGGAGTGCGTTGATGAAGGCTCGATAGTTTAACACTTTTTCTCATTTACCCAGAAATTGATTTGGGTTGTCGAAGCCGTGCAAGGTGTGCGCAGGCTGAAGAAGAAGTCTCAATTGTTAATCTGAGTCGAGGGAGTTGGAAGACTGCTGCTGCAGGAAGTGCGCAGAGTCTGAAGGATTCAACACTTGAGAAGTTGTTGAACGCCGAGCGCAAGGAGTGCACATAAATTCCTCTAAAGGAGTTAGAGTAGAAAAGCTCAGGAGGGATAAAACCTTTGTGATATCGTTGAAAGTGAGCACAGAAGGTTCGTATCGAGGAAGGTGCGAGCGGAAGTCTCAAGCGTAGGCTTTAAGGAGAAAAGTGTGAGAAGAAGCACTTAGTCATTTCAGAGAAATCCTCGAGGAAGAGGAATCGACGGCCAAGATCTCATAGAGTAGACCGAAAAAAAACCGTCAGCCGGTGGATCTCATGAAAGTGCGAGGAGGTTATGACCACAACCGAGCCCAAGCTCGAGAGATTGTTGAGCCGTTGGGTCAGTGGGTGTTTTTCCGTCAACCGTTAGATCATGGGGAAGTTGCATTGGGTTTAAGCTCTAGTGTACCGAGAAGGAGTCTTTGGGATTTCAGAGTCATCAGGTTTTCATAGGGTAAGATTCAGAGACCTAGAAAGTCCCAAAAACCCGAGAAGAGATCCTAATCGTTGATCCCGACAGGACACTTGTCAGTGTTCTGGGACGTCATCAAGATTTTGGAGGCATCGGAGTTTTACAAGTCGAGAGAACTAAGACCTTTTGAGTCTCGAAAACCCGACGGAGAATCTCAGCCATTGATCTCCGTAGGGACACGTGGCAGAATATTCTGAAGAATCGGGAATCAGAGATTCGGGGTTTCCGGATACAGGAGACTCGAGCATATTGAAATCGCGATACGTGATTTCCAGATAGGGTTAAGGTATGTAGTGAAAGACAGGTGGCATCGGGGTTCAGCATTTTGAAATTTCCGGGAGCGCAGGTTCTACGCATATCAGACCCGCGAAGTCCGAAACTCCGACGGGAAGCAGGCCGTGGTCTCATGGCACGGCAGGTCATATGCGAAAGAGTAGCCGGAAGGGTATAAGGGTCACAAAGGCACCATCGAAGATCAGGAATCAGGGATTTGCACGAGCAGTGACTCACGACAGCGGGAGTACCGATTTCCTGATGTGGTAGTTCCTGATAAGAAGCCAGGGAACTGTGGGCCATTATACATCGGGTTTTGGGGATTTTGAGACCCGAGTGCAGGACTTGAAATCTCACGAGGTTTGATTTCCCGATAGGATAAAGGGAGATCACCAAGAGCATTCTGTGGGTGCAGAAAACTTTCGACAAGGGAGTTGAAGAGCATTTTAGCTCTTCGGGCCAGTAAAGAAGAAGGTCCTGGTGGTAGCGGACGTACTCTGTGGAGTGTGGTTTGCATCATTTTGTCTTAGTAATAAGACGACCCATAAAGGTCTTCTCTTTAAAATTTTCATAAAATGCTTTCAACAACTAACACGTGTTTTAAAGATGATGGTTAGCTGGTGAAAGCAATGATTTTCAATAGCTAAGGAGCATTTCTCACGGGTCATTAGCTGGTGAAAGTGGCGATTTTCAATAGCCGAGGAGCGCTTCTCACGGGCCACTAGCTGGTGAAAGCGGGGATCACATGTGTTTTACCCACGTTTTAAAAATCAAATGATGACACGCTCAGCCCACGTCATGCAATCATTATGATGCACTGGTGAAAGTGGATAATTATGGAGAATTGGGTTTGCACATCTAAATCAGATTGCAAAGCGGATCTCGTTTAGTAATGCATGATTCACACTCATGGCGTCGGAAATGGTGAATTTGAATCCATCATCACAGGTGCAGGCACAGTACTACTTGGATGCTGACATCAAATCGGCCCATCGTTTCCCTAACATGCATCACCGACAAATGTATGCTAAGTTTTTAATGTTGAAAGACAGAGCCGAGTGTTTTCACCAGTGCACGACCTCGGCCCGAACAACAAATTGCAGTGTTTGGGGTGCATAATCGTTTGGGGTTTTGAATTGAAAATGGCAAGGAGACGCAGTGGCTCGTTATTGAGAAAAGAATTGGACAGTCTGTCCTTCCTACAGGCGCACCCAAAAGTGCAAAAACAATTTTTAAATGCAGGTTGTATGGAGTATGTCGAAAGGCTACAGAATGGCTGTCACCAATCAACAACAGAGGCATTTGCTAAAACATTTGATGGAAATAAAGCCTATGTTGGGTCCTTGGAGATCATCGTGGATGAAGCTGCCATCGCTGCAGCGACCAACTTACCAAGATCGGGCCAGAGTTGGTTCAAAATGACTGCCACCAAAAACTTAA
>CBVK0100268968.1:0-10436 GCA_900067695.1 Picea abies
AAACCTTCATTTAGGCCCTCAAAATGGCCCTGGAAGTTAAAATTGCTAAAAATAGTAAATTGCCAAAATTGTCAGAACATTGTTTTGAGCCAGTTGGAAAAGGTGGGTGGCCACCGATATCCATCTGGATCATCGTGGCTCCCTTGTAGGGTTTTTCATCTGTATTGAATCTATATTTGAATTGGTTTTTTTCCCCTTGGTCAGATTTTTTAATGGAAGTAGTGTTAGGTCATTACATTTTGCAACAAACTATCAAAACTAATATTGGTTTAATGGCTACCCCTTAATGAATGGTGGTGCAACACCACTTATCATAATGCAACAAAAATTTTACCTTATGAATTTGTCTATTGCAAAAAAAACCCTTTGTCACTTCCTATCTATCGAGCACATTTGAGGTTTATTCAGTTGATCACACACGCAACATTGGAACAACCATTCTCCACACACTTAAGGATATTTGGTTTTGTATTGAAATTGAATGAAGCAAAAAATCAATAAAAATCTCTCTAAGAATTCTTTCTAAAAGGGGGATCATGTGTTCCTTTGTCTTTATCCCTATAAGCACCCCTCTCTCGAAGACAAGGACTCCCAAAATCTAACAACAAAATTGTATAGACTCTATCAACCCATTGCATTGGACGAGTTTCCTATCAATTGGTTCTCCCAACCCACTCTAAGATTCATTTATTATTGCATGTTTCCTATCTGAATAAGGTCATGGGGCCAATTTATTGAGTTTAGACCAACCTTCTAAAACTTTTTTCCCCCTCAAAGGTAGAGATTGCTCTCACTTTTTTTGGATTATGAATGCAAAAGTTATATTTTGTAGGTTATATATCATTGTCTCTCTTATTTAATTTTCTATTATTTATATTTATTGAATAATTTCTCAAAAATCATTGTTTCTACTAGTTAAGTACATTACATTATTACCTTCATCATGCTTATACTCCTCCAAGTGACATGTTAGCCTCTTGTGCACTAGTGCTCTTATGTAGGGGATCATTTATTGCAGATGAAACTAGGGATACTTTCGTAGCTTGTGAGATGCATCTAATTGTTGTAATATCACATGACATCACACATTTTTTTCTTTCTAGTGATCATCAAAATCATTTCCATAAAAAACACAAATTTATTATATATTTAGTATTTTAGGTTTTATTGCATAGAACAGAGGTTTCTTCATTTTAAAATTATATGAAGATTATAAGGTCATTGTTCAATAGTGAAACAATGACATGTTAGGTCACCTACTAAGGATTAATTCCCTTATAAATATGAATGCACAATTAAGACTAGGTTCAAGTTTTGGATGATTTCGATGAAAGAGTACCTCATCATGACAATGCAGTGAAATATAATTTCTTATGTCCAATGGGTCATCTCAAGGATTATTTCTAGTGCTCTACTCTTTAGTCCAATTATAATACTTCTTTTGAGTTTAAGGGAAGCACATTAAAATTATGTGTCGAAGTACATCTATGTTGTTTACTATAACAATGAACCTCCAATTTTACATTAGCTCGACGATTATAGGACAATTAAAGATATTGATTTTGTACTATCTAAGTGAAAATAATCAAAGCTTAATTGTAAATAGTTTATTATACTATTGTATTTTTAGCCATATAATCAATGACATAGTGGAAAATAATCTAATTAGAGATAATATACTCTTCTAATCACCCCTACTACTGCTAAGATACCTCTAAATTTGTATTAACAACATATTTCTCCTCATAATTTAGAACACTAAACTTTGAAATTCTCACCCCTTAGTATATAACTCTCTTCTACGAATTAAAACACTAAACTTTGAAAATGTGTCTCTATGTTCCACTGGGTATTTGAATTTGTAAGCGATAAGTGTCGATTCTTCCTAAATTCATGGCATTTGTCTATGCCATTTTTATAATGTAAAAATGCAAAGGAAGAATGAAGAAGGTACAAACCAACTAATCTACTAAGTCCCACAACTTTTCTATCTCCTAGGGATTTACATTTGATGTTTCTGAGGAATCCTAAGCCTTGGCAGACTTTCAAGGATTTATATGGAAGGTTCACCTTTGAAAAGGGGAATAGACAGTCTTGGGAGGCCGGTCAAGGTAAGTCCATGACACAACCCATCTATTATTTTCCTAAATTCGTCAATTATGTCACCCACTACTACAAAAGTTTAGGTTCATTATTTGCTCACTTGCTAAGAAGCCAATTTTTTCTTTGCTACAACAATCTAGAAGGTTTTTTATCTTCCCCTATCCCATGTTTCCTTAGATATAAATTTCTAGGAAAACAAATGGTCTCACATGTCCCATGAGTGGAGAAATGGATTGTTTTCTCACTTTATTGCCAACCAGTGAAATTTTCCAACTACTGAATCTCTTTACTCTTCTACTATTTTTAATATGCTAGGTAAGTATTTAATCATGATGGTATTTATGTTGTTGGGAAAGGATGATGATTCCTTGGCCTATACCCATACCATATCCATCATTGATATGGCATCCCCCATCAAATGGTTATGTATGGTTAGCATGGGAGACATGAAAGATTATAAAAAACTTATAGTGATCAGGTGGCATTTGGGGTTATTTTGGGGTAGGATCCCCCAGGATTTATGATGAATGTAAAGTGAAGTAGTTGTTAGTCTTCAAAATAAATATGGGGATTGGCACTTGTATGAAAAGTATACAATTTTGAATATTTTTGGTTTTGAGGAGAGGCTTTAAAAATGGTTAGTGTTGATGGTTCCACACTTATATTTCCTTGAGTTTATGACACAAATGGTGGTAGTGGATGAGGAATGTTTCATTGGGAAGAATCAGATGACCTAATTTCCCATTTTAGTTTCATTTACAAACTAATCTTTTGTGACTAGGTCTAGGTATGTATAAGCCAACTCAATTTTGGAGTCCTACAAGCTTGAGAAGGAGGATCCTTGGAGGTATGACTCTCAACATATTGTTTCTAAAACCAAGGCTTACATGGTCCATGTTAAGGATAACTATAATCATGAGGAGAGGCTAGAGTACACTTATAGGCTAGAAAATAAAGATTCATATCCTAGATCCCAAATTGTGTTTAACCAAAATGAGTAGTCTCAGAAAATTGCCCTCCAATGACTTTATGAAAAAGGATTTGTGAGTTAGGAAAAGGATCATCATCAAAATAACTTGGTAGCTTCAGGGTTCTAGAGGTTGATGACAGGTGGCAGAACATTTGGTGGAAGAGAACTTGGCAATAAAAGGATTCTCTTCGTATTCCTATAAATTATGAATAGGTGGAAAACATATTAAATAAAGATATCGAGTCAACTCCAGATCCAAATTTTCAAGAATAAAATCTAATTCTAGAAATCAACAGTTGAAAGACTTAGTCTAATTCAACTTCTCCATATCATTTAACATATTTAAAGGGATATAACAAAGTCACATGTGTCAAGAAACTAGGTTAAGAAATTTATTTATCATTTGATAAGGGTTATGGTTCGTATAAATTTAGTGTTCATCACAATTTAGAATTTTAGTGGTTAGAGACTAGAATATTATTATTTATAGAGTTTAAGAGTGAATGGTTTTATAGGTTAGGGATTAGAATAATAGTGTTTATAGGGGTTGTGCTTCAAATTATAGAGTTCAATGGATATGATTCATAGAGGTTATGGGTTTTATATGGGTTTTAAGGTAAGGAGTTATGGGTTGTAGGGATTGTAATCATTAGAGGTTAAACATGTTATGGGTTAAAAGCATTATTGTTTAAGGGTTTGTCTCTTAAGAGTTAGGGGTTATTCAAGTTAATGGTTGTCATGTTAAGGTTTATAGGAGTTAGGAATTAGTGTTTATAAGGTTTATGTTGAACATATCAATTATAAGAGTTATGTTGGTTGACATTTAGGGGTTATATAGGCAAGGGATTCTCATAATGTTTGAGGTTAAAGGTTACATAGTTTATAGTTTACAATGGATTATGCTTAGGGGTCATAGGCGATGAATATAAAGAGCACGACCATGATGGTGGGTATGTTGGGAGTTCCATGCATGACATTGATCTGAGAAAGTTCAAATGAAACTAGGATGAGATCGAATATATAGAGTGGGTGTGCAATTCATATTTGAGTCTGGAAACCATCCCATATCGTCAATGCATGTGAACATTCTATCCATGTCAAATTCAAGTGCATAAAGAAATAGTTTGAAAGAATTTCAAAGCTGGCCCCATTCGTAGGTCATTGTTGCCCATGTCCAGTCCTAGTACAATGAATTTTAGCTATTTATTTTCAAATTAGTTCGAGACACATGTTCTCACATCTAGTACTGCAAGGGCATGCAATAACATTGATAAAAAAGTACTTGATAAATTACATAAGCTTCATGAGTTATTTCTTGTCTTTCTTTTTTTCTCTCATCTAAGTACTTTTTTGCTCCATAAAGAATATAATTATAAGTATGAAATCATTATTTAAGTATGAAATCTCATCTAGCGCCTTCTTATTTCCACATCCAAACTCAAGGGCCTAATTGACATGATGGTTTTTTTGAACAACATAGGCGATGAATATAAAGAGCACGACCATGATGATGGGTATGTTGGGAGTTTCATGCATGACATTGATCCAAGAAATTTCAAACGAAACGAGGATGAGATTGAATATATAGAGTGGGTGTGTGAGTCATATTTGAGTCAGGAAACCCTCCCATATCTTCATTGCCTTCCATATCATCAATGCATGCGAACAGTCTATCCATGTCAAATTTCAGTGCATACAAAAACAATTTGAAAAAATTTCAACGTTGGCCCCATTCATAGGTCATTGTTGCCCATGTCCAGTCCTAGTACAATGTATTTTAGATGTTTATTTTAAAATTCATTCAAGACGCATGTTCCCACATCTAATACTACAAGGGCATGCAATAACATTGATAAAAAAATACTTGATAAATTGTGCAAGCTTCATAAGTTATTTCGTGTCTTTGTTTTTTTCTCTCATATAAGTACTTTGCTCCATAAAGAATATAATTATAAGTATCAAATCATTATTTTAGTACGAAATCTCATCTAGTGCCTTCTTCTTGCCACATCCAAACTCAAGGGACTAATTGGCATGATGTTAGTTTTGAATGACATAGGTGATGAATATAAAGAGCACGACCATGATGATGGGTATGTTGGGAGTTCCATGCATGACATTGATTTGAGAAAGTTCAAATGAAATGAGGATGAGATTAGATATATAGAGTGGGTAATATTTGATTCTGGAAACCCTCACATATCATCAATGCATGAAAACAGTCTATCCATGTCAAATTTCAGTGCATATAGAAAAAATTTGAAAAAAATTCAACGATAGCCCCATTCACAGGTCATTGTTTCCCATGTCCAATCCTAGTGCAATGTCTTTTAATTGTTCCTTATGAAAATAATATATTTTTCTATTGACAAGAACACCTTATACCCTTTCTGAACCATCATTGTTATAGAAAAATTGTCACAACATCTCTAAAATGCAACATATTTTTAATTTTATCCTTCAGAATTCTAACGATAGTTGACCAAGTCAATGTTGAATTTTTCAAACAGTGGGTGATTGTTTGAAGAGAGCAATGGTTAGCAGTAGTATCATCGGTATTGAGACAAATATATATGTTCATATCAATACAAACACCTTGTCCTAGATGTCTCAATGTTGACGAACGTCAGTTTTGGTATCAAGTTCGATGAATGTGGGAAGGATTGAAAAAAATTGAAAATTTGGAATATTTATGTTGTATTTTTCGACAATATGACCTATTTTGTTCGTACCATCAGAAATAGTTCATTAGAAAGTTTTTAATATGTAGTAGTTCTTACTCTTTGATTCTAAGTTTAAGGATTTCAAAGGAAAATTCAGTACTCATTGGCTAGGTCCTTATGAGATCCATGAAGTCTTTGATAATGGGTTTGTAAGGATAAGGACGATAGATGAAGTTGGAGTTTTGTTTGTGGTCAATGGCCACACATTGAAACTCTAGAACAAAGCAATTAGTTGGAATGCATTTGTTTGTTTTATATCTCAATAGAATGAAATGGAAGTTGTTACTTATATTCCTCTTCCATCTTGAAATGTATTAATTTATACAAAATAAACTGAATTTAGTGGTGAAAACTAGGTTTTTAGCACCACTAAACTCAAATTTCTGCTTAGAACATTGGCAAGAAGAAATATATAAAAATTAAAAAAAATAAAAAATAAAAAATAAAAAATAAAAATAAAATGGTCTAGTGGAGAAAATTAGGTTCAAGGCACCACTGGACTCGAATTGTTGTTTGAAAACTAGGTGATCGGCCGACAACAATTCACATGGAATTATTCTTCAATAGTTATAGGATTTGCTCAAATCTTGTAATAGTTAAGAATCTTTGAAGAACATCAAATCTCATACATCAGATTTCAAAGATTATTTTCAATTTTTTATCAACAACACGGTCTTCTATATTCATTAGAAAAGTTCAGTTCTTCAAATGATAAATTCCTACAAGAAAAAATCTTAAAATTTGATTTTATTTTGAGTCATCAAAAGAAGATACTTTTACAAATGTTTGACTTAAATTAACATAAGATGGTTCAGTATTTCAAATGTTACACTTTTACAAAGAATTTGTTGTAAATTTGTTTTTTCAACTAAATCTAGTATCAAAAGTTCCTAATTCAAATCGGCACAAAAAATGGCTAAGAAGATTTGATGAAGAACATTTACAGCATCGATAAGGCGACATTCAAGTTGCAAATCCTCAAAGGAAAGCATTCAAGTTGCATATCCTCAAAAGAAAGCATTCAAACTTGTAAGCAATCAAGAAACACACAACCATCTTGCATTCACCAAAAGAATATTCAAGTTGCAAGCCAAAGTATCTGGAAAATCAAAGGTTTGATCATTTTTCTTTATTACTTAGAAATTAGAATAAATTTGAAATTTTCTTTTTAGTTCCTTATAGCCCTTTTGTTATATTCTACGTTTCTCCATGATTAAAAAATTTCATAAGCTATTCTACTCATATCCATTATTCCTACTATAAACATTCATACCCATTATCTATCTTTTTATTCATCATACCTTACGAAATATTTTCTTACCATTACTTATTCATATCCATTACCTATTTCTTTTTATTCTCCAATTCTTAACATATCTTCCTATACATGATTCCCTACTCTTCCACATATTTCTTATCCACTCATATATTCTTAAATGCCAATACCAATATAAATAAAAAACAAAACTATGATTATATGGTCCAACATTCTCTCTTTACAATAATACATTACATCCGGTGAAAGTAATTGAAACACTTGTTTTGTTGAGTTAAAATTTGAAATTTCATGGAGACTTCAATGAATATTGCTACAGGGGTTGAGGGATATGGTACATGAGAAGAAATCGAAGCCAAAAATGAAGAATCAAGGTGCAAATTTGAATCAGAGATGACCAAATTAGAAATATGGAAATAAAAATTTGCAAGGATAGGGTTTCATTTTCAAATTTTGCAAAACGAAAATTGAAATTCCATATAGGAAGCAAGGTGAATCAACATTTTGTATAAGGAAATTTGATTCTCAGCAAGAGGAATTTTCAATTCTTGAACACATAACCAACATCTTAGAGTTGCAAAGCAAATTTTTAAAAGGAAAGGGTTTTGAATTAACAACACAAAATCACCAATTTGAGTATGCAAAGTAAAATATTAAAGAGGGCTTCAAATTGAAACAAACAACCAACAATTTGAACTAATAGAAATCGCCTTGTGTTAAAGGTACCTCTGTCAAACCTTATTTTTCTTTGAAAGTAGAGTATTTTCTTTTGTTTTAAAATAACAGTTAGATTTTAACCATATGGAGTTAGCTTGGTTCGGGTTCATGAAGAATGTGAATAACTCTTGAGGAGAGTTTTATGGCTTGATTTCTTTGCCAAATTCAATGGGCATAACATGGAGATAACTAGAGAATTTTCCCAAAGATTTTATGGAGAATGTGCCCAGATAGGCAACTTTACTCTGCATATCTATGAAAAATTCATTATCTCAAATTATAGGTTTTTCACAATCAAGGGGAAAATGGTTTAAGAATAAACCTATGGAGCTGGGGGGTTGGACACCTTTATTGTTGAAAAAAACAAGAAAAATGATTTAAATTGGGCAAATGGAGTCCCAAGGGTGTGGCTTAAGGATCCTTGGAAGGATCTATCCTTTATTTTTCATAAGCTGATTACATGTGAAGGAAGGCATAGTCTCATGTGTCTCTATCACATCATACTATTAATGCATCTAAAGAATGAGAAGCCCTGGAATCTTCCATATTATTTGTTGATCAACCTCACCAAAATGGCTAAATCAATTCAGATACAAAGAAAAAACATTGAGAGATCCCTCTATCATCATGGTCTCATCAAGATAATAGTTAAACATGAACTTTCAAAACAGGGCATAGGATGGTCAGAGTTTTTGGAAAACAATGGATATGAAGATGATGATAAAGACACTGGAGAACATGCATCAAGAAATATCTCTCAAGAAACAACAAGGAAACAAGAGCTTGCCGATCAACCAAGGAAAAAGAAAAAGAAAAAGAAAGCAAGCAAAGACACATCAGAATCTACAGTGCCAATAAAGATGACAAAAGCCATGAAAAGGAAACTTGATAAGGACAAGGAAAGAAGGTAAAAAATATAGCTAGGATTTGGCAAGATTTCAAAGTTCTAGCCAAGAACCATGTTTCAAAGGAAACCTACTCCTGAACTTGATTCAAGTCAACTGGAAGGCTATGAATATATATAAAACAAGGAAAAGGAAGCAAGATAAACATCATTTGTTAATAAAAACTCTTCAAATGTAGATGCATCTCAAGCAATAAATCTAGAGTATCAAGTACCAATCTCTACCGGGATGACAAAGTCAAAATTGAAGAAAAAGAAGAAGAAACTAAAGGCTGAAATACAAAGATTGGAAATCTAGAATCCTACATAAAAGATGAAAATGAGATACTCAAATAGAACTTTGTAATGATTGTAAATAAAATGACCAACTAAGGGAAGAGTTGAAGAAGCTCAATGAAGAACATGCAATAGTCACTCATGAATAGGTTAAAAAGACAAGACAACCCACTAAATGATATAAATTGAGAAATGCAGCAAGAACTAAAGATCAAAATGAAGAAGACAAAACTCCATATCATAGGTCAAAGAAGAATATTGATAAGCCATCTACTTCAAAAGAAAATGTTTTGTTGGAGGAAACAGAGGCACTCTGCAGCTAGAAGAAGGGAAAATTTCCAAACTATGTTTTTGCATAAGGGACATGCAAAAGTATGAGTTTGGGGTAGATGTTGGGCCCATATTTTGTTATAAAAAAGCATCTTATACACTGCCTTTTTAACCCAAATTCCTTCATTATTGGTACTTTCCATACCCATTTCTACTTAATAAACTATTAATAAGGGATTAAGATTGAATTTTTAGTTTATTTCTTATTTTTATTTAACAAATAAAAATATTTAATTTTTAAGTTATTTTTACCTCTGATTATCATAATAAATGATTTCTTGTAAATGCTCAGTTATTAGCATATTTATAGCATGATCAGGAAAAACTGACACATAAAGCATGTTCAAAACCTTCATGACATGGATGGGTTCCCCNTGGACACATAAAGCATGTTCAAAACCTTCATGACATGGATGGGTTCCCTCTAAATCCAAGGAAATTGATGCACAAATGTCTCCTCAACGCATGGTCAATGCACACTCTCCACAGGAAAAATTATAGAATGATGTACATTAATCTGATTTTCTCACTATTTTGGAGCAAATCACTCACTTAGGGCTCGATCTAGCATTGATAGAAGGTCGATAGGGTATGTCAACATTTCAGAGATGGTTTTTAGGCTTGTTATTTATGTTTTATGTTTTATAAATATGCTAAACTATGAGGCATTTAGGGGAGTCAAATTGAAGAAACTTTGAACTACTATATAACTCATTTATGCATAATATCAAGATCTAATTTCCCCTCCCTAGATGCAGGTGTCACTCCCATCCACCTAGAGGGCACCACGAGATCCCCTAGAGCGTGAAACGATGACCTAGTGCACTCCACCTCGCCCTCCCCTCATGTGAATTAAATAACTCCTCCCCCCGAGGCGTTGAACCATTACTCTACCAATTGCGCTCACTTGTCACATGCATGGCCTCAGTACGACACCCCATTCTGCGTGTGTGTAGAGGATGAGAGCATTGAAGCCTTACAATTTAACCCCCTCTCCTCATGGCCTTTGTCACTCCATCACCCTCAACCATCTCTGGCATTCCTCCACTGTTCTCTGCAGGAGGTGGCTCTTTGTTCTGTGTGTTAAGATACTTAGACACTTAGGAGTTAGTTAAGATATACTTGGTCTAATATGTC
>CBVK0100268988.1:0-18125 GCA_900067695.1 Picea abies
TAGTTCAAAACCCCTTCAAGGCCATCCAAGTTGAAAAATAGAATAAATAGAATAAATAATATATATATATATATATATATATATATATATATAAAGCTAAGTAAATTTAAGGAAAGACAAAGTAATCAATCAGTTGATTACTAGGATTAGGCAAAAAAAAAATTGTCTACTACAAGCTATATGACTGGCTGAATACATTCAACGCATTCATTTCACGACTATCACATTTAATTATGAGGAGAGAATAGAGTCCCTGGGCAACAATTAGAGAAGAAACACATAAATCAAGAGCAAGTTCATTACCTAGATGAGATTTCTTCCACTACTTAAACACGCACACCAGGTGATCAATTGAAAGAGAAATACATCACCTAGTTGAAGAAAGAACTCACAAGTGAGAATTTCGAAGATAAAGTGAGCGAGGAAAACATCAAGTGAGTGAGCATACAAACAACACCTCAATCAAACATGAATTCCATCAACAACGCAAGCATGGCCTCAAAAGACCAAATATTAATCAAGTCGGCAAGAAAATAGAAGCCGACATGGTCAGGCACTTCAAGCGGAGGATTTCGACCAATCAGATAAACAAACCCAACCAAACATCACAAGTGCACATCGACCAACCAAAACTTACACAGTTACCATGGACAAATTCAAATTTTCCACGTGTCACGAGACCCATGATGACATCAACACGATGCTGCACAATTTTTCGTGCATTCTCCTAGATTTTAGAAAATAAAAAATCCTNTGGTTCCGATCTTGCATTCTCCTAGATTTTAGAAAATAAAAAATCCTTTGGGGAAAGTGAGGCAAAGCCAAACAAAGGCACGTGAAAATATATCTCACATAGGTAACAGATACATTGATAGTCTAAAAAATTAGTTGAAGATTGTGCAATGTGTAAAAATCCAGTTGGATTCACACCTCCACACTATTCACAACCATCATTTACAATTGATAAATAACAATAATCATTTCCCACACACTCATAGCCATGTGACCCTAAGATATATGTAAATTAGGTTATGTGCGAGAAATCTCTCCATCCCATCAGCTGTCTTCATAGACACAAACCAAGATCCTTTATAAGGAAACCAAAAGAAGAAATAAAAATCATCCTACAAGTAGTTAAGCTCCCAAAAATAGGCTATGTTGATGACAAATGTCACAAATGATGATCCACCTATGCTCCCCCTCCCTATAGAAGAAGCTAACCAATCATATTGGATACATACATCAGAAGAAGATGTTCATCATTGCATAAAGAAAGGAATGTCCCTCTTGGGCACCATTATCTCAATCTTAAGGATAGATGGGCATTTAAGAATTACCCCTAACGTCCAGTTGTATCAATTGGCCAACCTAAGCTATAAGCTTGAGGAAGGAGATTCAAGGTGTTGGTCATGGGTACCCTGTATTGGTGATAGGTGGGGTCCGAGTGGAAGATGTTGGATGTTCTTCTATCCAGCCTGGACCCAAATCATTCCATGGTTGAATACAAGTCCATGGTAGATGACGAATATGGATGTAGACAAAATAAAAGAAAAGTAACAAGTGCACATGCTTTGGTGTCACATGAGAATATGAATACATCTATGGTAAACCCAAATCATTCCATGGTAGAATGGGCCCAACGCCACATGAAAGAGTCCAATTGAACCATCAAAGATAATATAAACTAGGGTTCAATGGGACAAGGAGAATACACCCCACAATGACAACAACACACCGAATTTGAGGGTAAGAAAATATTCTTACTCAGTAAAATCATATAAAAATAGTTGAAAATCTAGAGCGCTTAGAATATCAAAGAGGGTAGAAAGAATCTAACAAGCAGTCTTAATTTTTTAAAAAGAATGGTTTACTTTCAAACATAAATGCCTATAAGTCAACATACAGAGCTTAGTTTAAAGTCGACACTTTGGGAAATGGCATATGTTCTCCCACCACATGTTACTAACGTCAGCGATAATTTATTAGACAACATTTGAAGGAGTGAGCAACTAATACAGTCATCAGAAAATCTATGAAGCATAGACATACTGATAGGATTCGACACCAACTTCTTCTTTCTCTCTCTCTCTCTCTCATTCTCATTTTGTAATAACCACAAAAAGAACATAGTAGAAAAGTTTTGTATTTTTCCACACTCTCCTCTTGCTCGGGACGAGAAAGGAATTGAGGAGGGGGGAGATATTGTAGGGGCTAGTCGGCTTTGCCGACTAGACCTGCCAGTTGACTAACCAAGTTGACTGGAGTAGTCGGTTAGGAATTCAATTGAATAGACAGTTAGAGTCGACTAACCCAACAATTAAAGAATGTAACCAATTGGTAATATATGGCTATGTAATGGAATGTAAGAAGAAGAAGTGATTGTTCTGAGTATAATAAAAAGCTTTGATGGTTCTCTCACCTCTTGTGTATGTCTTTCCATATAACTATGTGCTCTTCTATATGATGTTATAATATGTGTTGATCTATGTAAGGATCTACCGGTAACTATTCCATACTTTCTCTTAGACTACAACCGTCAATTACAGATCAATTGAAGTAAAGAAGTCAATGGTATTGTCTAGTATTCAATCGATCTAGTATTCTACAAAATTTTCAAAGGATCACTTCTCAATGTTACGAGAAAAATCTCTGTGGCTATGGGTTAGAGCCACAACAGATCACTAACCATTTAAATACCAAACAATTTATGAAGAAATCAAACATAAATATGTAACTACGTTGTTCAAATAACTAACTACTGATAAATAAGGAAGGAAGACTTACTTGGTGTCCAATGGTTCATGAACATCCCAAGGCTAAAAGCTTTCATGCTCCTTCCAAGTTTCTCCTTCGTGAACTTGGAAAACTTTCAAGAGCAAGACTACGAGGGACAATGATTATCTCATAATTAACTTCTATGAATTTGATCAAAAACACAAATAATTGCAACAATTAGTATTCTAAGTAAAGAAATATTCAAATACAATGAACATATACAAAGAATACCAAAATTTCGAAGGAAAGAATATATTTTTTAATTAACAACATATTTTAGGGGTAGTTGTCACCTGCACCTGTTGTGTAATTTCTCCTCGAACAAAATCCACATGCCTCCACCCGGGCTATTGAATATATGATGAAATTTTGACTCCAATGCACAAACAGGGCCAAAGAATATCCAGGGATATTTCTTGGTCAGAAAAAGAGATGCATGGAAAAGGATAGAAACGAGGGTTTTCGGGTTTGAGGACAAAAAATTAGCGAGAATACAAGGGCTTGCAGACAAGTCAAGATCTAGTGAGCATGACTTTACTTTAAGGATGATTACCCTCTCCTCATGGCTCATGCTCTATTTGTATCATCCCCAAATAGTTGGAGACAATTGTGTATGGGTAAAATGAGTTAGGAAAATGACAAACCTGTAACTCAACGTGAAATTATGAAAAATTATATTTTTTTGAGCATTTAATAATATTTTTGCGACTTTTTTTAGAGCAACTCATGTATACACACCTTGCATAACTTTTAGGGCACATACAAGTCAACCATTGTTTTTTTAAAGAATCCAAAGGAGGCATAGGGAAATGATGTATGCAAGTAGGACATGGAAAATGCCAACAAAGTTATCAATGCATAAGTGGTGGCAATTGATGCTATAACACTCAACAAGCTAGAAGAGGATTTCAATAGAGTGACACCTGAGTTCTTCTCATGAAAGACAACATCTCTCTTGTAGACAATTTCTCATTTAAATGGATCAAATATTATGTAGGCCTTCGAATTTTTAGAGTAGCCCATCGTGATACAAGCATGACTCTTCACATCTAATTTATTCCTTTTATCATATGGAATGTAAGCCCATGCTACACATCCAAAGGTTCTAACATGTATGATTGGGGATTTTCTCTAGCTCCATTTCTTAACAAGAGTCACATCTCATACATCTTTATTTAGAATCATATTTAAGAAATAGTTTGAGTAGTAGATAGCTTCTACCATAAACCTAGTCGATGGATCTTTGGAATGAATCAAGGGATGTACCATTTCTACCAAAGTTTGATTCTTTCTTTTGACAACACCATTTTTTTGAGGTATTAAAGGTACATATCTCTACCATGAGATACCATTTTGTGACAAGTAGCTTTCAAAATCCTTACTCATGTATTCTGCTCCATTTTTCAATTTTAAACATTTCATAGGTCAACCACATTGTTTTTTAGCTAATTCCTAAATTCCTTGACTTTTCAAAGACATGGCTCTTATTATTCAAGAAATATAGCCAAGTATACCTAGAAAAGTCACCAATGGAGGTCAAAACATACCTTTCACCAACTAATGATAGTCTGTTCAAGGAACATAGGTCATTGTGGAAAAATTACAATTGAGTCTTTGCTCTCCAAGCTTTCCCTATTTCAAAAGTAGCTTGGTGATGCTTGTCAAACATACACCCTTTACATACTCCATTATGGGGAACAACCTTTGGTATCCCAGTAACCATGTTATATTTCACCATTAGTTTCAAGCTTCAAAATTTAAGATGTCTAAGTCATTCATGCCAAATTTTCTTTGGTTGTTAGTTTGATCTATGAGTGCATTCGGTCTTCACTCTTACCTAGGAAAGTCACATAACTTATATAGTTTGTTCTTAGGGTCAATAAAGTCCTTGGAAACAACAACAAAGTTATTGTGCATATCCTTCTCAACAAATTGACTGGCCAAAATTCTACATTCTTTCCAATATAAGTTAGTTGGGGTATATACAACAAATTGGAACTCAAACTAGGTACATTATACATATCAATGATCACACCATTTTGACATCAATATTTCCACAACCAATAATAGTAACTGCATAATAATTTTCTACAAAGTTTTTTTTTTTTTTTTTTTATTTTTAATTTTCTACAAAGTTTTTTTTTTTTTTTTTGTAGTTTCATTTAATGAAGAAAAGAGAGAAGTGTTTGGTTATCTAGCTTACCTTTTGAAGTTTGGTGTTGTACGTTGGTTGATATTCTAGTAGACATGTCTCTTTCAATCTTCTTCATTTTCTCCTTTAATTCTTTAGTCTTATACTATCAAGAATTCTCCATATCTCCCAACTTCTGCAATACCGACAAGTCTTCTTCATCCTACCTTTCTTAGTCAAATTATGATCACCTTGCTTCTTCTTAAGATGTTGGTAGATGAAATCACATTCTTTTTCTTGACTACATTTTCAACCTCTTTCTCTTTATCCATATGATGGGTACAACTAGAGTTCAAATTATTCACTCACAACTAGAGTTCAAATTATTCACTCACTTTTAGAAGTGTGAGCATGCAATACCTAAGAAGCACTAAAAAAATTATAGTTATCTACCTTACCTTTTGAATTTTAGTGTTGTAGATTGATATTATAGTACACATATCTCCTTCAATATTCTTCACTTTCTCGTTTAAGTCTTTAGTCTTCTACTAGCAAGCATTCTGCACATGTCCCAATTTCTACCATACCGTCAGGTCTTCTTATTCCTACCTTTCTTAGTTGAAGTATGATCCTTCTTCTAAGGATGTTAGTCGATGAAATCCTAATCATTATCTTGACTACATTTACAACCTATTTCTCTTTATCCATATGATGGGTACAACTAGAGTTCAAATTATTCACTCACTTTTAGAAGTGCGAGAATGCAAGGCCTAAGAAGCAGTAACAAAAAACATATAGTCATCTACCTTGTCTTTTGAATTTTGGTGTTGTAGGTTGGTTGTTTTTCTAGTATACATGTCTCCTTCAATATTCTTCACTTTCTCCTTTAAGTCTTTGGTCTTCTACTAGTAAGCATTCTTCACATGTCCCAATTTTTACAATATTGACAGATCTTCTTCTTCCTAACTTTGTTAGTCGAAGTATGATCACCTTGCTTATTCTTAAGATGTTGGTTGATGAAATCCTATTATTTCTCTTGACTACATTTTCAACATCTTTCTCTTTAGCCATTTGAAAGGTACAATTAGAGTTCAACTTATTCACTCACGTTTAGAAGTGTGAGCATGCAAGGCCTAAGAAGCACCAACAAAAAACATATAGTTATCTACCTTAACTTTTGAAGTTTGATGTTGTAGGTTGGTTGATCTTCTAGTAGACATGTCTCCTTCAATATTCTTCACTTTCTCCTTGAAGTATTTAGTCTTCTACTAGCAAGCATTCTCTATATGTCATAATATTTGCAATACTGACATGTCTTCTTCTTCTCACCTTTATTAGTTGAAGTATGATCAACTTCCTTATTCTTAAGATTGTTGGGTAAATTATATGATAATTTTCGTTACATTTAATGTCAACCAGGGGATTCATAAACTTAGAGATGCAAGCACATAAAATGCATGATGAAAGCCTATTCTAGCCTGTTCTAACCACTAATGTTGGAAAAACACACTTTGAAATGTAATGAATGAAAGTGAGATAGAAATTGACAAGCTCAAGTGAAATCAATTGAAAATTAACACCATGAGATGTAACTTAACATTGGATCGCAAGATCATATCTCCCGAGTTAGATCTCGATATTCAATGGCTTATTCTTGTAGTGGATCCACACATGTACTCCGAAAAAACAAACTAAAGTAATGCGATGTAATGACTTCAAAAGAAACATACTTCAAAGATTAATCCTCAAGAAAAGATACACCCAAGAATAAAAAATGAAGTCACATGCATAGAAAAAAATAGATATTGGAGGTGCTCTATATTGAGGATTGATCTACGAGAATTCATAATAAAATGAACAAACTGAAATAATGCAAAACTAAGATCAAACAACACAATTGAAAGAGAAAGTGAAGCATTGCACACTCAATAAAATTTGGATAGCAAATCACGCTTACAATCTAACTAACAAAATAAAGAGGCAAAATGTTACCCAGGACTGAGGGGTCCTTCCCAACCTGACTAACACTACCAAGAACGATCAAACTAAGCTGAAGTGATGCATCAAATCTCAGGAATAAGGAACATTCATTAATGGAAAATCAACTTCATTTACAAAAGAGAATCACACATGCTTCCTGCCTCAATAAATCTCTTTGCCTGCTACCATTTTCCAAACACATTACAAACATAAGTCTCCCCCTTTTCGATTTACAAAATTGACACATTTATATAGAAAATACCTAGCCTGGTAGATGGAAGCGATCTCCTCTATCCTTGTGAAAAATAATAACAATAGTTACATAAATGAACAAATCAAATTGGTTTCAATCTTCCTTAACGATCCATATGTTTTTAGAAGACGTTGAAAACAATCCAATCAGGCTTTGATATGCTATGCTATTCGAATAGTAACCATAATATAGTAAATATCGTACCTTCGAACATTCTAAATGCTGGAATACTTTGACCGCTTGCTTACTAGAAAAGTCTAGGTGCTACTTGTAATCTGGATATATTTGTGATGAAGAACCAATAATAAATCTCTAACCATGCTTTTGTTTGGAAAACGACCCACCTTGTACTCAATTTTCCATGCTGGGAACAAAACCCATGTTCTGGATTTTTCATATTGGTATTCATTTACACGAAAATCGAGGCCAGAGTTGAATGTCTCATACTTTTACTAATTTTGGCTGAATTATTTCTCTTGAGATGGAGGTCCACATGTGTGATTTGAGTGCATTATGACTCATTGATAATCATGTCGACGTCGCTGTGGAGAAAACCCATGTTGTCGATTTTGTTCTAAAAGTGAGCCAATATGCCAAACAATGAATTTGGGTATGTGAACATACTGGTACAGAAATGCTAAACTGCATATGCTGGTACAAGAATCACGCTTCATGAACTGTCGTTAGTAAAATCATGATATAATCATCTTTTAATCACTAAAAATATGGAAAAACTATGTGTTAACCACATAGGATGTATAATCGTAAATGACAATAGATAATGGAGCTTTATGGTGTAGTTGGACGTGTATTATTGGCGAAATGCGGGAAAACATTGTGATGATGAATGTATTTATATAACGGAAAATATGGTAAAAGTGGAGCCCAACATCTCCCCCAAACCCAAGGATTTGCATGTCCTCATGCAAATAGAGTGAATAACTTCTTTACTTATGATGCCTTATTTGTTATTCATTGTATACTCTGTTTGTGACATTTATTTCTTTGTGTTGGCATTGGTTCTTGTGGAGCAACACTTTTAGAACTGATTATACTATTTACAGATTGATTTTAAAATAGAGAAACAAAATTATCATGAAAATGGAGAACAAGCAAGAGATGGGTTATCATAGAGTGATGGTGAATGGTATGAGTGTGGAGAGTGGTTTGCGAAATGATGGGTATGATGGCCATATGAACTTGGACACCTTTATACTCTGTATCTTACATTCATTTTAAGACCAAGATTTACTTGTGGTTCTTTCCTTGGATAGGAAACAATGAATTCATCCTTTTTTTCAAAACATTCATAAGGACTTAGGAATGCTTTATGATGTACAAGGAGAAGACACTTATAGATGTTGTTTTGTGTTTTTGTTTGTATACCACATATTTCCTTTTCATTGATTGGTCTTATGATCAGAGTATAGATTTTATTATGAATGGTGGAGTGAAAATGGAAGGTTTGTTGGGTGGTTGTGATGGTACTTTGTAAGTGGTAATAATGTGTCGTGGAGTGGGTAATAGTGGTTATGCATCATGTTTTGCAAATTCTTAGTAAAAGAGATTTATACCTGTTTTACCTCAAGTTACATTTGCTTTGAATTCTGATGTATGTTGAAGTGGAAACTATGCAGAACATGATGAAAGTTATATGGAACCATGATGTGGACTGCTGAAAGATGAACATGAGGCAGAGCAAGGATAAGAATTGCTGAAGAGAACGAAAATGAGAGTTGCATAGAACGAAAGTTGATTTGCTGGATCTTGCTGATTTTTTTTGGATGAGATGAATTGAAGATGCTGGAGACGCTGAAGAGTGACTCTAAATATCTCCCCCAAACCTAAGGGTTTGCATGTCCTCATGCAAACTACTTAATATTGAGTGACAGTCTTTTATTGGAGCAAACTGCTACAAGAAAACAACCGCTGCAAGATTTTGTTGATACTAATCAGAGAGTTTCTAAGAACATAAATCTGAGAGCTTCTAATGGATTATGGGCACACAATCCATGCACATCAATAGACTTACTACTGGTTACTAAACCTGACCACAAAAAGAGAAATTCATAAGTCCATAAAATACAAACTGATCAAAACATAAAGTACATCCAATGCCACATTCATTTAAAAATTTCCAGTACACATTTGATGACAATTAGCATGATGCACACAAATTTTCAGATGGAACAATTTTAAAAAATCACTTATGAATATTCGCCCTATGACTGATCAATATAATTCAAGCATAACCCACAAAAAAGATTTATAATCAACTTTTCTGTTCTATAACAACGATTTATATTTCCTTGCTTATACAAACTTTGTCAAGAGATTATCAACACTTATGTTCAAGAAGCCCTTTATAAATTAGAGTATGGATTTTTTTCTTTTCCCTTAGAAAGGAAAATAAAATAGTATCAACAATCTCAACAAATGAAAACCCCATAGGAAACCAATCATCCTTTTTCAGTCTCAAAATATTTACAGTCATTCAAGTAATAAGGATAAATTTCACAGTTGAGTATATTAGGCTTCTAAGATCATGGTCCCACTCTTAAGATTGCACATTTTAGATATAGAATGAATTGGATGATAGGGTTTTAAGGTCCACTTAGGTTTATTCTCAAGTGGCAGATAAATGGAGTTCATTTTTCCCTGGCTTTGAACCACTTATGCTTCTTCTTGATAGAAAATCACAAGTAGTATTGTACATAGGGACAAAATGGATTAGGTTTAGTCAATATAGGTATCATAGTTCCGAACCCGCTACCGGTTGGTGTCTATAGCCTTGGTGAGGTAACTTTTTAAACCCTTTTTACAATTTGCATAACAAATATAATTAGAGATGAGGGAGAAATAAAGAGAAATCCTTCTACAGAAGTGGGATGAAACCTATAAATATTGATTGTTAAATTACCCTCTCTAGGTAGAATTCCCCATTTCCCATGAGTGTCCATAGCCCCGATGGGTTTGCCTAGTAGTACCATAGGCTGGGACTCGTTGCCAGTAGGCATCTATAGCCTCAACGGGTTGGCCTCTTGCACCCATTTTCTATAAGAGGCTCTAGTCCCATGAATTCTGCTCTTGAAGTTTATGATATATGTATATGTATTGGGTAGACGACGGAGCTTCTATGAAAATCCCCTTAAGGGCACGAGATGGTACCCGTTTGAGGGTAGAAAGATTACCTTCATATAGGTTGTTCCTATGTAAAGGATACTTGATGAGTTTAGTCAATTTGAAGTCATATATATGGTAGAGCCCTTTTAATGTGTGCTGGATGAAGCCACTGGAGAATATCCTAAAAGTACCTCTAGTCCCTAAGGTCATCTTCTTCACATAGAATTATATTAGTGTTCCCATGGGTAGAAACTTCATGCACTCTCTTGCTACTCTTTAATAAATATGCTCTACTAAACGACTTTGAAATTAGATCAAGTTGTACTAGCTACCCATGAGCCTCATAATATGGACTTTTTAACTTTATGTAGTCCCATAATATAATTAAATACATGTCTATAAGCTACTTGTTGTAATAAATGGTCTGAAACTTTGTATAAAGAAGGGAGAAAGAATCTCTAAAAGAACTGAAAATGATTGGTTATGACAAGAAATCTTAGGTTTGATATTTCAATTTTTTCTTTTCAGTTTTACCCTACTAACAACTTCCTAAATCGTAAATTTCGACAAGGAAAACAATTCAAACAAATAGTAGGGAAAACTAATAAAAGTCAGAGAATAGTCTTCAAACAAGAAAAACAAAGTTTAGGGAAGTAATAGGAAAACAAATTCATTAAGTTGTTCCAAAATAGTCTTAGGTATTAAAAGATCAAAATAAAAGACAGTTTTGACAAAACAACAGAACCAAAAGAAATGCAATTACTTCCTTGGATAAGTCATGAAGATGTTCTCCCAATATATCTGAAAAGATAATACCTACAAAACTCCAACAAATTATCATAGTGTAATTTATTTAGAAAACTTGGAGAAAGATCTAACTATCAACTGAAAACATATTAAAAATTACGGGGGCAACAAACTCCCTTAAGATTAGTTTCGCATTCTGATGGCTCCAATTGTTGAAAAAGACAAAAAATGATGTTGCTCTATGCTTTTAAGCTAAACTAACAATAATATGCAACATGTATTTGCTTATTTACTATCCTACCTTACCTAAGAGAAGAACCCTTTTCAAGTATATGAGTACTTCCAATGAAGCCACGTGTGTAACAAGATTATAAATATACTCACATTCATGTTTGAACAATATACTTTAATAAGTACCCGAACATGAGGAATCAACTGTTTTGACTGATAGGATGTCAAGAATTTTTGAAGAAGAAAGTGGTGCTTCAACCTGGTAATCATCTGGAACCAATGTTCAATAAAGTCATGATGTTCTTTGTTCACTTGTTCATTTGGACCACTATGTACATCCTCCTCTATCGTACCATGCATATCTTTTATTGTTAGACAATTGGTATCTTGGATGCATATAGGGTCTGATGATAGGTGTGTCAATAATTCCTCGATCTTCGGTTCTAATGGTCGCTTTCCATCGAATGCGGTCCATGATTCCTTGACAATTTGGCAAGGGTGATCGAATAAGGCTTCTAGATCTTCTTGTGGGTGTGGCTCGTGGAGATTTTGTTCTTTTATTGCTTCCCAGAGTACAAGTATATTCTTGATTGTTGTCAATATTTGCTCCTCTTGAGATGCAAATATGTTCTCGCATGCTGCTAGGATTTGGGAGATTTCTTGGAGTAGCATTTCCTCTTTTGTCCCTAAGACTCTTGAACATCCTTCTTGTGCTGGTTGATAGGTTCTATCTTGCACAAGTATTAGTGTATGGGGGATCTTACAGCTCCAAAAGAAAACCTTAAAAATATTGAAGAAATGAAAATGAAACACACTTAAAGAAAATACAAGAAACTGATCATGTACTCGAAGCACCGCCGTATTAATGGGATCCTACTATCACCAAGTTATATGATCACACAAGTTAGGCTTCTCTTCTTTCCATGAACCACACCAAAAGAAAACACACTTGCATAAAAAGGAAACAACGAGTCTTCATAGAAACTCACCAAAGCGAATGCGTTGGCCTAGAACCCCTTCTCCTCCCCCAAGTTGCAACTAGAGCTAAATTGCACACACAAAAAATAATTTGTGAAAACAACCTACCTATGCTCTAATCGCTTTAGCAACTCCCCGAAAATGACGCCAAAAATGTTGGGTAAATTATATGCTAATTTCCGTTACATTTAATGTCAACCCGAGGGTTCATAAACTTAGAGATGCAAGCACAAGAAATGCAAGATCAAAGCATATTCTAGCCTATTCTAACCACTAATGCCGGCAAAACACACTTTGAAATGTAATGAATGAAAGCAAGACATAAATTGACAAGCTCAAGTGAAATCAATTGAAAACTAACACCACACGATGTAACTTAACATTGGATCACAAGATCATATGTCTCGAGTTGGATCTTGATCTTTAATGGCTTATTCCTGTAATGGATCCACACATGTGTTGCAGGAAAACAAACTAAAGTTATGTGATGTAAATACTTCAAAAGAAACATACTTCAGAGATTAGTCCTCAAGAAAAGAAACATACTTCAGAGATTAGTCCTCAAGAAAAGAAACACCCAAGAATAGAAAGCGAAGTCAATGTTCTATATACAAGAATGAAATTGCTTCACATGGATAATCCATTTAACGTTGCACATATACTCGTGATGCTTAACCAAAAGCAACATATAATAACAATATCACAACATGTATAATAACAAAACAATATAATGATAACAATGACACTACACAAAGGACAAATTATACAACAAAACAACAAACTAATATTTAACCTATCACAAACATAAATTAACAACTTAAAACAAATATATAACAAAACAATATATAATAAACAAAACATTAGATTACAATACATATAACATAACACGTCATATATCAATTAAAAAAACAACAAAACAATATATGATAATTATTAACAAAACAATAAATATATCACAACAACAAAACAACATATTAACTACAAAAAACGATATATAATAATTATTAACAAAACAATAAATATATCACAACAACAAAACAATATGTTAACAACACAATACATGACTATATAGTAACCACAACAACATATTAATATATGTATCAAAGAAATTCAAAACGACCTGGAACAAAATTATAACACATATACAACACGTGGATACTGAGTGATTTTTAAAACATGTAATGGTTTATTTACATGACACAATAACATAGGATGTATAATCACATATGACAATAGATAATGGAGGTTTATGGTGTAATTGGACGTATATTATTGGAGAATTGCGGGAAAAAGGTGTGATGATGAATGTATTCATATAACGAAAAATATGGAAAAAGTGGAGCCCAACAAAGATGTTGGTCGATGAAATCCTATTCTTTCTCTTGAGCACATTTTCAACCTCTTTCTATTTAGCCATATGATGGGTACAACTAGAGTTAAACTTATTCACTCACTTTTAGAAGTGTGAGCATGTAAGGCCTAAGAAGCACTAACAAGAAACATATAGTTATCTACCTTACCTTTTGAAGTTTGATGTTGTATGTTGGTTTATTTTCTAGTAGACATGTCTCCTTCAATATTATTTACTTTCTCCTTTAAGTCTTTGGTATTCTATTAGCAAGCATTCTGCATATGTCCCAATTTTTGCAATACTGATAGATTTTCTTCTTCCTACCTTTCTTAGTTGAAGTATGATCACCTTGATTCTTCTTAATATGTTGGTTGATGAAATCATATTCTTTCTCTTGACTACATTTTCAACCTCTTTCTCTTAAACCATATGATGGGTACAACTAGAGTTCAAATTATTCACTCACTTTTAGAAGTGTGAGCATGCAATACCTAAGAAGCACTAAAAAAATTATAGTTATCTACCTTACCTTTTGAATTTTAGTGTTGTAGATTGATATTATAGTACACATATCTCCTTCAATATTCTTCACTTTCTCGTTTAAGTCTTTAGTCTTCTACTAGCAAGCATTCTGCACATGTCCCAATTTCTACCATACCGTCAGGTCTTCTTATTCCTACCTTTCTTAGTTGAAGTATGATCCTTCTTCTAAGGATGTTAGTCGATGAAATCCTAATCATTATCTTGACTACATTTACAACCTATTTCTCTTTATCCATATGATGGGTACAACTAGAGTTCAAATTATTCACTCACTTTTAGAAGTGTGAGAATGCAAGGACTAAGAAGCACTAACAAAAAACATATATTTTTCTACCTTACCTTTTCAAGCTTGGTGTTGTAGGTTGGTTGATATTCTAGTAGACATGTCTCTTTCAATATTCTTCACTTTCTCCTTTAAGTCTTTAGTCTTCTACTATCAAGCATTCTCCATATGTCCCAATTTCTGCAATAATGACATGTTTTTTTTTCCCTACCTTTATTAGTCAAAGTATGATCACCTTAATTCCTCTTAAGATGCTGGTCAATGAAATCCTATTATTTCTCTTGACTAAATTTTCAACCTCTTTCTCTTTAGCCATATGATGGGTTCAACTAGAGTTCAAATTATTCACTAACTTTTAGAAGTGTGAGCATGCAAGGCCTAAGAAACACTAACAAAAAACATATTATCTACCTTACCTTTTGAGGTTTGATGTTGTAGGTTTGTTTATCTTCTAGTAGACATGTCTCCTTCAATATTCTTTACTTTCTCCTTTAAGTCATTAGTCTTCTACTAACAACCATTCTACATATGTCCCAATGTCTGCAATACCGACATGTGTTCTGCTTCCTACCTTTATTAGTTGAAGTATGATCACATTGATTCTTCTTAATATGTTGGTTGATGAAATCATATTATTTCTCTTCACTACATTTTCAACCTCTTTCTCTTTATCCATATGATGGGTACAACTAAAGTTCACATTATTCACTCACTTTTATAAGTGTGAGCATGCAAGGACTAAGAAGCACTAACAAAAACAAACAATTATCTACCTTACCTTTTGAAGTTTGGTGTTGTAGGTTGGTTGATATTCTAGTAGACATATATCCTTCAATATTATTCACTTTCTCGTTTAAGTCTTTAGTCTTCTACTAGCAAGAATTCTACATATGTCCCAATTTATACAATACCGACATATCTTATTCTTCCTACCTTTCTTAGTTGAAGTATGATCACCTTGATTCTTCTTAAGATGTTCGTAGATGAAATCCTATTCTTACTCTTGACTACATTTTCAAACTCTTTCTTTTTATCCATATGATGGGTACACCTAGAGCTCAAATTGTTCACTCACTTTTAGAAGTGTGAGAATGCAAGGCCTAAGAAGCACTAACAAAAAACATACAATTATATACCTTACCTTTTGAAGTTTGGTGTTGTAGGTTGGTTGAGCTTCTAGTATCCATGTCTCCTTCAATCTTCTTCACTTTCTCCTTTAAGTCTTTAGTCTTCTACTAGCAAGTATTCTCCATATATCCCAATTTCTGCAATAATGCCATGTCTTCTTCTTCCTATCTTTCTTAGTCAAAGTATGATCACCTTGATTCTTCTTAAGGTGCTGGTCAATGAAATCCTATTATTTCTCTAGACTAAATTTTCAACATCTTTCTCTTTAGCCATATGATGGGTACTGTTATATCATAAGTTGTAGGTTGGGAAAAGCCCGACCCAACCACAAAAATGGTGACAATTTTAGAGAACCTACCCATTGTCACCTTAGATAGGTGTTCCTGTCACTTTAGAGGTGAAGTGGTTACCTTAAGGGGGGGATCCCGGTGACCCTAGGGGTAATAAGATGGAAAGTGAGATGTATGAATGAATGCCCCTATAGGTCAAGTTGTTATATGAAAAGGAAACTTGGTGATGAGTCTTGAGGGTTGTTTGAGGTTGCCAAAGCCTTGAGTGACTTTCAAAGATATAGTACATGCCCGAGACACAAGGAAAACCAAGTATACAATGCAATATATCAAGTGGAAAATCAAGTTAAGCTTACTGTCCCTAATAGCAACAGTAAAAATAAATGTATATCAGCACGAAACTATTAAATGAGGCTGCTAGATAAGATGCCAAAAGTCAAGATAAGTATGATAAATAAACTTGCAAAGAATTAACACCACTTTAGCAATAAAACTTATAATAGTGTGGTTGTAAAATAACAAATATGTAGCAAAGGCTAACAACCTTAAGGGATGTAACAAAACAAGCTAAATATCGGAAAAGTTAACCCACAAAATTTACTCCTAATTAGCCTAAAAAGTGCGCTAGGGTTAGTAGTTTGTTAGGGAGAAGTTATAGCTAAATCCTAGGGTTAGTTTAGAGGTTTCCTAGGGTGGGAGAAGTTATAGCTAAATCCTAGGGTTAGTTTAGAGGTTTCCTAGGGTTAGCAGGTTAGATTTTCTGCAACCCTAATGGCCGTAGGTTAGTTTTGTAACAACAACAAGTTTTAATGAGAGAAAGGGGACGCCTCAATGAGGAAATATAACCTAAGGCTCAAAGAACAAAATCCAAGTGAGAGAATTTCAAGACCTTGACTTGTCACGTTTATTAATGCAATATTTTGTTTCTCCAATGCAACAACTAGTGCCTTGATTAATGTGTTAATGGGGTCAGAGAATAAAAATCTAGGAGTACTACCTCTTTCGGGGTATAAATCCTCTTATTCCCCAAGGCAAGTATCCTAGCTAGGGTTTAGGCTAAGGGGTGTATGCCCTTATACTTCCTTACAAAACTCTTGAAAACAATATTTCTATGATAGATTATGGTGGATCTAGGTAGGGTTGTATTCCCTTATACTCCCTACTTAACCTTAACAAATAACCTTGAACTTTGTACCAAGAAAACAACAACAAGTGTAGCCTTTACCAAATTCAAGTTGCAACAAGATAAATGCCAAGAAAAACCATGATAAAGAGATAAAAATGACCTCCATAAGCTAGTGCATCATCATCATGTAGCCAATAACCAAAGAGAACACCATACCATAGAACAAGAGAGAAAAAAGATAGAAGGTAGCAAAAATTTCAGTCCCTGGCCTCTCACAATGGGATAAATATGTTACGAAATGATTTGAGTTTGATCTCTATTTATACAAAAAATCCTAGACATAGTTTGTCCACATAAACTAGGGTAAACCACAAGATACAGGGTCAACAACCCTAAATCTTTCCCATTTGCAAAATAATATTAAACATTTGATCTTAAAATTTACTTTTGCACAAAATAAACCCTAAATCAAGAAGATGTCTCCCCTTTAGGAGATGTTTTTGACACTTTCCAAGTCGTTGGATAAGAATGTGGAATTCATTGGGGGATCCTTGAGATTATTTTTATGCACCAAGCCTTCTCCATGCCTCATCCGAACAAAATAAGCCAAGCGTCAATGTCTTCATAGGTCGATGATTTTCATGACATAGAAGGGATCATATTATCTCATTTATGGGTACCTTTATAGAGGGTGTGTGGCACTTTCATTTCCGATGCACTTTTTCCAAGCCCATCTTCTTGCCATTCTTTATTTATTTCATGTTTTAAGGAATGAGTTGAAGGCCACTGTCCTGGCGTGGTGTCTAGATAATGACAATGTCATTCACCAATACCTCATGGAAATGAGAAGGATGGCTCGTGATGAGACCCCCTTTCTCTCAGTTGTGTAACTGAGAGCCACTACCTTGACTTGGTGACCAGATGATGGTAATGTCATACTTCTAAATACCCATGGTCATGATAGGCTGGCTCGTGATGAGACCTCCCATCCTCCAGCTAAATCCATAAGAATTCACTATCATTCATTTCTCGTGGGTCCCCCATTTCTTATAGAGAAGTGTTTCATTTCTTTCTTGGGGATCCCTGGGCGAAGCATCTGGAAAGTCTATATCTAGGTTTTTATCTTTTTAGCCAACAACAATCCCTCTGGGCCTTCAACCCCTTCTTTCCATGAAATGAGGTACAT
>CBVK0100269023.1:0-20665 GCA_900067695.1 Picea abies
TACAACTAATGGCCTAAAGCTGACATAAATAAAATAGCATTACTAATCTAATATGCCCCAATTAAGGGGTAATGAGCCAACATTAGGGCTTAACAGAACGAAAATCAGGCGACGAAGCTCAAATACATAGCTCAATCAGAGCTGCATAAAATAGCCATGTAGTCGAGACTCATGCCGTATAACAACATGATAGGATGGGCCCTGGAGAACATTGACGTCTCAACCAGAAGCATTCACAATTCACAGAAAGTTGTTGTTGGGTATTTTTGACCGGAACATATACAGGTGATGTACAAATTATCCCCAGCTTTCAAATACAGTTACAATGTCGCTTTCTTAACAGAGTTCGATGAAGAAGAGTGCACGCAAGGTTGAAAGAATTACTCTGACTTAATCAAGAACTGGTGGGCATGCCCTGAGAAGTTCAGAGCAGACACCCATGGAATATATGCCACTGCATCATTAGACATCCATGTGATGTATGTGGACATGATGTTATGTAGACTCTTCAGGAAAGAAACCTCTTCTCACTTCCTGTTATCATGGGTACCAATCATGCACGAAGTTGTAGAAGGTTTTTCTTTCAATTGGGCCAAGATATTATCGAACAGTTTGTCCAAGGAAATCATAGAATATCAGTCATTAAAAGCCAAAGGGAAACCTGCCCCTTTCTACATGTCAGAATACATTATGGATGCCATTTTTTTATGACATTGTTTCCTTTGATGAGATGGAGTTGGACTCCTACCAATGTTGAGCCCATACATTTCTATCACTCCAAGTTGTGGGAGGATAAAGAAAAAGATTTATTCTATGAAATATGCAATTATGTGGTGTTGTTGATGCATATTGCTCTCTATGGTTGCCCACCTCCTAGGATTTTAGACAAGATCATGACCAACTTAGGGAAAATAGTGGACCGGTACATTGAGGAACATTTCTCCTACATCAGAGTTGTTGGGTGTTTAGTTCCCCCACATGCTTTACCAAAGTTTATGTTGAATCGGCTAGTGTGTCGAGAGATAGCTTATCAAACTGTAACAAGGGGAATCAGCAAAGAATTAAAAGCAATGCAGAAAAAGGTATTGTCAACCTTCCCTTTACAAATTGGTACATTCTCATTGTTTTATTTCATCCACTCGAAAGTGGAGGTCGCGGCCCTAGAAGAAATTAAGATGGTTGATATTGAATTCAAGAAGCATGATCCCCACAAGATCATGTCAAACCACTTAGCTCTATACAATATAAAGAGATACAAGCATGAATATTCCCCTCGAGATGAAATATTCCAGGGAGTAAGGTCATACCAGGAGATGTTGAGCAGAGTACAAACTCTAACTCCAGATAAATTAGTTGATTTCTACAATTTTCGAAGACATAGGAGAAATAGTTTACCTAAAGTCTTACAGGGATAAACCCAGACACCTCCATCTACACAAGAAGTTGTGACTCAAGGTTTAGAAAAGGGAAGTTCTGGTGGACAAGACACTCAGAAGAGTTTGGAGAAAACTGATGTTTTGACACAGAAAAAAAAATACTGCATTACCAAATTCACCTGGTAATCAAACTAAATCTCAAATTGGAGCTTTGTCAAAAAAGGGACAGGAAACACCATCATCCACACCAGATAAATTAGCTACTAATGTAGTAAGGCAACAACCATCCACTGAGATAGGTAGTCCTATCAAGTTGGTTACACCTTTATAGTTCAGTCAGGGGAACCCAAAAGTCAAAGTCATATTTATATAAGATCTTACTCCTATTTCAGCTGAAGAAATGCCCCCTTCTGACTTTTTTTTTAGCAAGAAGAGGAGGGCTATAGTTAAAAGAGAAACGCACCAAAGGGAGGGTGCCACTTTCAAAAGACACAGAGTGTTGTATGATGGACAAGCTTTAGACGAGGCCGACTTCACTATGGAAATGCCAGGCTCACTGGGGGATTTTTCCACGACAAATCAATGTTCAGTAGGGAATCTAGAAGAACAACTGAAACAAAAGAATATGTTAATGAGACAGTTACATAACCAAATAAATACTGTGGAACAGAGTGTAAAAAATAATATGAACTAGGATTTTGATCAAATCAGAGCTTACAAGAGGCATCAAATTTAGCAGCTGCAAGCGAGCATTGAGGAGTTCCAAAGGAATTCACAGGTTGATAGAAAATTAGCCACTCAGAAAGAAGAATTGATCAAAAAAATTCAGGCCAAGGTACATTTAGTTGAATTTATAGCAGTGGAGGTGGCCAATTTCCAAGCTCAGGCATTGGAGGTGCAAGAGAAGATGGAATTACCCCAGCAAAACCTTTTTACGAAAGTAGAAGCTGTTCAAAGTTGTTATCGGGTGGCAGACCTTTCTCTAAAAAATATTTACATTAAGGAGATATAAACCACTATAGCCCGAGCTATGTTCCAGGAAGCCATTTTAATAGCAGCAAGGGATGAAATGGCAAATATCCCTCAATTGTCTCTTTCAGAGAAAATCTGAGGTCACATAATCCTGAAGACATGGGAGACAAATCTGGCTGAAAGCAAGAGATTAGCCAGGGAAGTAAATAAGGCTTGTGAGGAAGCATTTTCTTCACTCGACAAGGGGTTACTAGACATAGAAATATATAGTATCTTCGAGGCTCTAGGGCAGATTGACATAGAAAAAAATCAACCTACTGCCAAGACAAGCATAGAAGAGGCATGGAGGACCATCCAACAATTTAAACAAATCAACCTTATCCATATTAACAAGTGGATAATGAATCCCAATTTACAACTACAAACTATATCGTTGGAAGCAAGGAATATACAGGATAGGTTGCCTCATATAGAAAATAAGTTGTATATTTTTTAGGCGAATGACACAAAAGAACCTTCCAGGTTAGTAGTGCAATCTGTAAGTAGATGTGTCCAGTGTGTCGAACATGGGAAAGCTAGCACATCTGGAAACAAATGAGACAACCTGCACCTACTATTTCCATGATTCATGATCAGATGCCATTTGTCTCTGAGCTGGAAGATATGAAGAAGAAATGTCCCTACCTGCAAGTGAAGAGACAGAGTGAATGATTATGGAACCTTTCAGTTTACATATTTTAATATTTATCATTTTAGGTCATGAGAAGTATAATCGTTTCATATTGATACCATTTTGTATAAATATATGAATCAAAGACTTATTCCAGGCTACTTCTTGTCGGATGTAATAGAGAAAACTCTCCTTTTGTGAGTATTAGTACAAGTGCAAATAAGGATTCCAAATTTTGTGCAGTTTGAGTTATGTTTTTCTCTTGTATCTCATATCTCTAGATTTTTTTATGTTATTCCTTGATAAGTGAGTGTTTGCAATTTAGTACTACTGCTATTACAATCACATTAAACCGATCATTTGATAAGAAAATAATTTTTCCTTTGTATTCACTATAAGTAAATACAAGACCTGTGAGCTACTTGGATCACTACATCTCATATCCTTTCAAGGGTGCATTCTTTATTTTCTTCTACTATGAACAGGGTAAGATTCATCTTCCATTGATGCCTCATTTTGTTTCACAGTTTTGTAAGTTTCTCCCACATCATCTAATTTTATAAATCGACTTAGATGACAAATCACGACCTCTGTCCTGCTCTGTCATAAGTTTCATTTGAGGATTAATTCTTATATAACTAACAGAATAAAAATCACCTTTTAAAAGTATTCCTTTATATTTCTTATGCCTGACATTATTCTTTGAGCCTTAAGTTTAATATCAGGAACAATAGAAGACAAATTCATATAAGTCATAAGAAGGATCGAGGACTGGTATTTGATGGAGCATTATACCTATATAATAATATATGGTGCAATTAAACCACCCCACTTACTCCCTCAGTTCATTCCTGAAAAACTTGTGCTTCAGGTGGTAGCATATCAAACTATCATACATGGAGTTGGAGGAATGTTATACAGATCAAAGAAATAAATTTGGCCTCCACTGCCTCTATACATTGGCAACTATTTCCTTGAGGACACTAAGAAATCTCAAATAGAAGTGGACATATTAATTTCCTACAACTTTGGAGAGGAAAAATTCAAAGAGGCATGACCCTAAGAATATCATCAAAGAGCACTTCAATGGCATGAGGCGCTCGTATGAATAGACCACCGAATTTTGGGAAGAAGAGGAGGTGCATCAAAATTCCAAAACTTATGATGAAGTAATTTTAAATAGGTGTGGCCAACCAAAAGGAAGGATCGTTGATGAAGAAGTGGAAAGAGAAGTGACCCAAAAAGAGGCATAACAAGATGAAGCTGAGATATCTTCTCCCACCTCCATCTCAACTCATTCAGGTTTTGTTGAAGACAAAGAAGAAGGACCAATATATAAAAGGAGAAGAGACAAAGAGAAAGTGATGAAAAATATGAACGACGCTAAAAATAAACAAAAAATTGAAGCCAACAAAGCAAAGGCCTGGGTAGAAGATGAAGCAAAAGCTAAAGTTGAGGTTGAAGAAAAAGCTTCCGCAGAAAAATAAAAGGATTTTTCAAAAGCGGCAAGAGTAGCAGCAGAATTAGCGAAGAAGGCAACAAAAGAAGCAGTGGATAAATTTGTTGAAGAAGAAAGACAGAGGAAGAATGCAGAGAATAGAGACGGTGACACACACTCGATGGACTTGGATATCCTAGAAACATCCACTGCAGGTACAGAAGCAGATACAACGAGAAATGGTTTAGGCCTTGTGCCCTGCAAGCCTTTTCGAACAACAAAAGTATTGGATCTAAGAAACTTCACATACAATAGTAAAACCAATAGAATTTTGTAAGAAATAGTTAAAAAGGTTCCAGTGATAGAAGGATCCCCTATATCAGTGGTTACTCAAGTCTCTGTCATAGGAGATGTCAGGGAAGACCCTATGGCAACAACTAAGACTGATTCTGCATTTATGGATGCAACCATAGATAATATACAAAGGCTATGCTAGCAGAACGAAGAGAAGGAGGCAAGGATCAGGGAGTTAGAAGAAATACTTCAACAAGTAAAGATCAATGAAAGAAGTCTCCTCAACTTTAGAGCTAGTGCAAAAAGATTTAGGAATGATTTGGAAGGTTCCATCATTGACGTGTATGTCAATCTACACCTCTTCCAAAATGTTGTTGCAATAGTCATTGACCAAAACAAGCGGATACAAGTGAAGTTGACATAATACAACACTATCTGTGAAGGTATAGATGACATTGATACATGGATAGAGGAGAATCTCGATGCACCTCCTGAGTTGTACAGACCCTCAAAATCAGCGAGAAAGACAGATCTGTATGCATTATATCATTTCCATCAGATAGGGCACATTTCCATCAGATAGGGCAAAGAGAAGATAAAGAAGTAACCAAGGTGATGGAAATATGTTCAAGGACTCACAAAGATGCCCAGCAACTAATAAGGAATGGTTGTATCCCAAGATTAGATGAATTTGGGAAGAATTTGATCACAGAAGAATTGGTTAATGTAGTCCATGAAAACACGAGTTGAAGGAAACATATAGTCAAAGCATAAACCTTTGTCTCCACTGATCTCATTGACCAACATCTTCTACAGCTAGTGAAGCTTCACAATATGGCACAAGCTTTTATGACAAAATTAGAAAAGGATATGAGTGCCCTTGATGACAACATCGCCATGAACAATGTAACACTAGAACAACTAACATACAGGAGAATCGAGTCACTGTATGACCAGTTGGAAGTTTGGATAGCTCATCTCCAAAGAAAAAGTTCATAGGAAAAGGACAAAATGATTGTTGTTCTCTCATCCTTTTCCTAACCACTTCAAATTTTTTCCTTTCTACCACTTTTCATTAGGAAAGAGAAGATGAACAGTTTTGTAACTGCCTCTTCAAGAAGAAGGCAAAAGGACACATAAGAGTTACTGTCTTTTTGTATAAAATAGGATAGAGGCTCCTTTGAAAAGGACTTTTGGCTTTTCAAACATTGTATAGACCCAAGAAATTTTTCAAGAACGTATACACTATTAATGAATATTGAGAATCCCTCACGGACAACAGAATATAGAAGGAATTCTTTGTAGAAATAGATCAAATCTTTGAACTACTTCAAGTGAAGATAATTATTGTTTCTATGGACTGTAAGAATGCTTGTTTGTTGTAGACTGATTCTCATATAATCTTTGGCATTCTGCAGTTATTGATTTTTCTTCGAATATTTCAATGCCTTGAGATTCGTGGGTTATTATTGTATACATTATTGTAGTCTAGACTAATCTGATTATATACATTTGCATGCACTTGTCTCCAATCTTTCTATTTTGTTACAGCTAACTATATAAAAGTTGTGTAAGAATTTGGTTGCATTGATAACTCACTAGTTACTCTAGTGTGCTCCTATCTAGGATAAATTATCATAGATTAGCAATAGATTAGTTATCTATGCATACATAGTCTTCATCTACATCTTTTCATTGCATTTTCACCACCCATCCGCTTCATCGGTACATCGGGCCGTAACCGGTAAGAAACCCAAAAGACAACAACAAATGGTATCCAGACCAAATTCCAGATGGGACTTCTAATCCAAAAGGTTTATAGTCTGGTTGGGACCGTATACCAAGGAGTACTCCTTGTTGTTGTCAGGGGAAGTTGAACCCGTCAACAAGTTGATTGTATATGGTTGAGGCATATTCATTTTGTATGGTGGCATATGCATGAGGGGAATGCATTGGTTCTTTGAGATACTTCATTGATGATATGGTACAGATCTACATATGGTTGATGGTATTGTATATGTTATAGGTTACACACAATTGATTCCTTAGTTCATGATTCACTATTCTTTATTGATGTATCTTTGGTTCATGATTGATACATGAGATAGTATGTATGTTGGTACACAGTTGATGCATGGTATGGTACAAGTGTTATTTGGTTGATGAGACAGTGACAATGACAGAGTGACAGAAACAGAGATAGAGTGACAGTGACAGTGACAGAGTGACAGTGACCATGGAAGAGTTTGTGATAGCGACAATTGATCTACACTTATACTTCAGGGTGGTAGGATGGAGCAAGGATAGGCGGTTGTAGCCACCTTCCGGTTGGAGCTGGAGAACTCAAGGGGTTGTAGCCTCCTTCTGGTTGGAGCTGGAGAATTTAGGGAGTTGTATCTTCCTTTAGGTTGGAGCCCAAGAATAAGGGTTTGGAGCCTCCTTTCAGTTGTATATGGAGAATGAAGAAGTTGGTTTTTCCAATGAATGTATTCTTTTGATATATAAGAAAATAACTTTATGTTTTCCTCCCATTTGGGTTTCCATGTAAATTATAGTGTATTGTGTATCTATTGTGATGTGATGTTGTTTATGATTATACTTCTAATGATATATTGAATGCTAATGATAAACTGTTGAATGTTGTTGAAGAATATATTGTGGTTAAAAGTACTATAATTTCTCATTATTGATTCACCCCCCTCCCACCCCCTCTCAGTAATCCAACAATTGGTTTCAGAGCATGTCCTTCAAGAAGCAGTCTAACCACTAGAAGGAGATCATGGATCATGCTAGGATTTGGGTACCACAGTTTGATGGTGAGAACTATGCATTCTAGAGAAGAAGAATGAAAACTTATATACAAGCATAAAGATTCTTTGTTTAGCGATTAATAGTAGATGGATACAAAGCACTTGCCTCTCCCCGAACAGATAAAGATGGAAAGAAGCTCAAAGAAAATGATTCAAGGGATAGAAAATTTATTGAGAATGGTGTGGCTCAATTGATACATACCAAGATTATGCAATGTGAGTCTGCAAAAGAAATGTGGGATAAACTAAAGACTATCTACGAAGGAGATGCAAAAGTTAAGGAAGTTAAACCTCAAATTTTTAGAGCCAAGTTTGAACAATTGAAGATGAATGAAGATGAAAACATAGCAGCCTACTTTATATGAGTCGATGAAATAGTAAACATTATAAAAGGATTGGGATACAAGATAAAGGAATAGGTCATTGTTTAAAAGGCATTAAGATATCTACCAATGATATTTGATTCAAAAATTTCAGCTCTAGAAGAAATAGTGGACCTAGCTACAATGACCATGGATGAATTACATGGGATACTCACAACTTATGAGATGAGGACAGAGAAAAACAATACAATCATGAAGGAAGAAACATTCAAGGAATCCAAGAAGACGAAGAAGAAAGATAAACAAAATCCAAAGTCAGACTGTAGCTATAGAGATGATTCAGAGGAAGATGAATAGGTGGCTAACTTTGTCAGAAGGATGAAAAGGGGAACCGAAAAATACAAAGGTATGCTTCCATTGATTTGTTTTGATTTTGATGGTGTTGGTCATTTTTCTAATAAATGTACTGATAAGAAAAAGAAAAGAAATGAAAAAGAAGATGATCCTAAAAGGAAAAATCAAATTCAAAAGGGTAGAAGAAACAAAAAGATTTTTTTCAAGAAAAGCCTTTGCACCAAGGAAGAAAGTTCCTCATCACATGAAGATGAAGTCAGTGACAGTGATATAGAAAGGGTATTATTCATGGCAGTAGAAGACTCTGATGAAGAAGGCTCCAAAGAAGAATATGAAGAGGCAGAAGTCAATTATAGAAAAGAATCGATGAGTGCCATAGAAGTTATTAAAAGGGAAAAGAAGAAAAACAAGTCACTCCAGATAGAACTAAAGAAGAAACAACAATCTCATAACTCCAAAGAAGTTGAGAAGACGATCACGAAGCTAAAAATTCAAGTAGAAGAATACATGAAGATTAAATAAGCACTCAGAGGGAAGTTAGATGAAAAGGACATGATCATTGAAAAGTTAGAAGCATAGATAGTCACTCTAAGAAAATATCTTCAGGAGAAGGACATGTAGAAAAAAAACACAAGGATATTGGATAATATCATTAACAGTCAAAGACCTTACTATGACAGATCTAAATTAGGATACAATCAGATGCAGACAAAGAAAGGTTCAAGTTCCAAAACGACAGAGCAAGAAGTAGAACCAAGAAGCTATGAAGAAACCATCGGAGGTCCTTCTAAATAAGAAGACATGAAGAGTCAAGAGGAAGATAAAAAAGACACTGCACCACCTAGAATATTCAGAAGTCAGTATCAACAACATTCATCTATAGAAATACCTCAAGAAGAAGAAGGATTCAGAAGAGAAACACTGTCCAGAATATCTTCCACTCCCAGGTATCAAACTATCTGTCTTGGTTCATATTATTCATGTTATAATTTTGAGCACAAAGCTATGAATTGTAGAGACAATACTGAGAACAAAAGCAATGATGAGGGATATACAAGAAATAGTTATCCAACAAGATCTCATGAAGAAAAAAATAGAAGCTACAACAGATTTGGATCATTGAGTGATGAGGTAGAATGTTACAAGTGCAACAACTTTGTACAAATGGAAAAAGATTGAAGACTTAATGTTCCTCCAAGGGAACCAAAGAAGAATATAAATAGTCATAAGTAGGAAACACAAAGGATATGGATAAGAAAGAAGGATCAATTAAACATTGAAGATTGCAATCTTTCTCTACAAGCTCAACAAAAGAAATGTGGATGGTATGTTGACAATGGATGCTCAAAGTATATGATAGGTGATAAAGATGGATTTTTGACATTGAAGAAGGAAATATATGGATCAGTTTCATTTGGGAATGACAACTCAGCCAAAATTATTGGAAAGGGCACATTCAAGCTCGAAAGTAAGGATGCCATGGAAGAAATTTTTTTACTGGTTGAAGACATGAACACAATTGGTAAGTGTAATTCAAATATGTGATCAAGTACACAGAATTGTGTTTGATTCAAAGAAGTGCAAGATAAGGAAAGAAAAATCAAGCAAGTTGGTAGCCACAACTGTAAGAAATCCAAGAAACATATATGTTCTAAATGAAATAAGAAAGGAGATATGTTTCTTAGGAAAGGACAATGAAAGTTGGCTCTAGAACAAAAGAATGGGTCACATAAATTTTGATAATCTTGTCAAAGACAGCAAAAAGGAAGCAGTAAGAGAAATTATTGAGATCTCGAAGCCAATGAAATTCTATGCAAGCATTTTCTAAAGGGAAAACAGACCAAGACAAAGTTCAATTCAAAGGAATACTCCACAACAAAATCGTTGGAGATTGTACATACTGATCTAGTTGGACCGATAAGAACAAAAGGATTGAAAGGTGAACAATACTTCATACTACTAGTTGATGACTACATAAGAATGATTGCAATTTTCTTTCTAAACAAGAATTCAGAGGCATTTGAAAACTTCAAGACATACAAAGAGATGGTTGAAACTAAGACAGAGTTGAAAATCAAGTGTTTGAGATCAGACAATGGAGGATAATTTACATCAAAGGAATTCATGGAATTCTGTAGCGAGCATGGGATAAAGAGGCAATTATCAGTAACCAGGACACCTCAACAAAATGGAGTTGTTGAAAGGAAGAACATAATAGCACAAGAAATGGTCATAACCATGTTAATGGATTCCAAGTTAACAGGCGTCTTTTGGGTACAAGAATTACATACAACAATTCACATCCAGAACATAGGAATTCTCATAAAAAGCAATGATAAGACTCCATACGAGATATGGAAAGGAAGACCATCAAATGTGAAGCACTCATAGTTTTTGGAAGCAAATGCTACATCAAAAGAGAAGATGACAGAATTGGAAAATTTGATTCTCGAGTCGATAAGGGCATACTAGTTGGGTACTCAAGAAAAAGGAAAGCATACTAATGTTTCAATATGAGACTCAATAGAATAGTAGAAAGCATCAATGTGACGATTTATGAGACATATGGATGGAAAATAAAAGAAAGTAGCAAAGATTTAGTGGAACAAGATCACAAAGAAGATTTGAAGGAAGAAGAAGTAGATGAAGAATCAGATGAAGAAGAAGAGAAGCCATAAACAAAGAATGAACATCAAGATCTTCAAGAACCTCCAAAGACACCCAGTAGATGAGTGCAGAAAAATTATCCATCAAAAGAGATTATTGGAAATAAAGATGCAGGAATTGAAACCAAAAGAAGAATCCGCTCACCATAACAACAACATCTAGAACTACTATCTACTAGTGAGCCAAGAAGTTTTGAAGAAGCCAACAAGGATGAATTTTGGATCAAATATATGGATGAAGAGTTGGACCAGATAGAAAAGAATGACACTTGGGAACTAGTTCCAAGGTCGAATAACAAGAATGTAATTGATACAAAGTGGGTTTTCATGAACAAATTGAATGAGGATAGACATGTTACCAGGAACAAAGAGGACAAACATGTTACCAAGAACAAATAAATATTGGTCTACAAAGGATACTCTCAAGTTGAAGGTATATATTTTGAAGAGACATTTTCCCCAGTTTCCAGAATGGAAGCAATTAGACTAATCCTAGCTTATGCATGTTCCAAAAATATTATATTATATCAGATGGACGTAAAATCAACATTCCTAAATGAAGATCTCGAGGAAGGCTATATATGGTCTCAAACAAGCCCCCAGAGAATGGAATTCGATACTGGATAAGTACTTACAACAATAAGGATTCAGGAAAGGAAATGCAGAAAACAATCTCTACATAAAGGTGGATCAAGACAGTATATTGATTATTGAAGTCTATGTAGATGACATTATATTTGGAAGTGACGATGACAGGATGAGTGAGAAGTTTTCCAAAGACATGCAACACAAGTTTGAGATGTCCTTGCTTGGTGAGTTAACCTTCTTTTTGGGAATACAAATATGTCAGCGCACCAAATGTATCTTCATCTCTCATGCACAATATATCAAAGAAATGTTGAAGAAGTTTGGGATGACAGATTGCAAACCAGTCAATACTCCTATGCAGATGAGTTGCAAGTTAAGTAAGGATGATGATTCTAAGGACGCAGATCAGAGACAATACAGATCAATGACTATAAGATTACTCTATGTGACAGCTTCCATAAAAGATGTGATGCAAGAAGTTGGACAGGTTACAAGGCTTCAAGCAGCACCAAAGAAATCACATGTTATGGCAGTGAAGAGGATATTCATATACCTCAAAGTTACATAATATTTTGGATTATGGTATTCAAAATGGAAGGATGTATCTCTTTTTTCCTACACAGATGCAAATTGGGAAGGTTGCATTGATGATAGAAGAAGTAAAAGTGGAGCAACTTTCTGTTTGGGTGAGTGCCTGGTATCATGGTTATGCAAGAAACAGTCATCAGTATCTTTGTCCACAACAAATACATAATACATTGCAACAACAACATGTTGTACTCAAGTTCTTTGGATGAAGAAGACTTTGTAGGATATACAAGTAAAGTGTGATGAGCCCATTTAAATACCTTGTGACAACACTAGCACCATCAATATATCCAAGAATCCAATGATGCATTCTAAGACAAAGCATATTCTGATCAAGTATCACTTTCTCTGGGAACATGCTACAAAGAAGAAGATCAAGCTAGAGTATGTTGGGACAAAAGAGAATATTGTAGATATCTTCACCAAACTGCTTGCAAGGGAAACTTTTAAGTATCTATGATAGAAACTTGGAGTAGTTTTAGCCCCATAGTGATTCACATGGCACCAAGGTTAACAATATAGGGGGAGAGAAAAAAAAGTCTTGAAAGAGTTCAAGTAAAGAATTATTTTGAATTATTTTCATATACATCAAAGATTTACACGAGGAAGAACCATGAAGAGAAAGGTCGGTAGAGACAATAGAATCCTATAGACAAGGGGAGCATCCCAAGAGTAGGATTACTCTTTTCCATTGATGTCAAAGGGGGAGAGATAGAGCAAGGAATGGATACAGATAGAGAGAAGCTTGCAGACAGAGGGAGTGATTGTCATGGGGGGAGCATGGGCATAAGTATTTTCATGCCTAAGTGTTTCCATCAATGCCAAAGGGGGAGATTGTTGATAGTTTGGTTATCATTGATGTCAACCCTTGAAGAATCCTCGACGGTGTGGTTTTGGAACCCGAATTGGATTAAGGAATATGAACAATAAGGGCAGTGTAATTGCAGGGAAGATTGTCATAGATGGATATTACATGTCATTCTATTTCTGGTGAGATGTGGAACACCACGTGGTTCCTCATGGTTAGGGAGATATATCTTTGTAAAGTTGGAATCTATGAAGAGTGGTCAAGAAGCCCCTAGTTGGTTACAAGTATTAGTCAAAGGGTAAAGTGGTTGCAACAAGAAATCCCTAAAGGAGAGAGGTTACTATGAAAAATTATATAAATACCTCAAGGAGTCTCTCATAAGTACACTCACATACTCATTCATTGATTATGTTTCTTGTGATCTAGTGATATTTTGATAAGGTTGTGATGAAATATTTCTGAGGTAGCAAAGGAAGGTTGAAGGATAAAGTCTCGAGGTTGCAACAAACCCTAGGTTATGAGGTATCCACAGGTTGCAGATCAACATGGCACGGATGTACACGGGCTGCAATGGAGGAAAGCATGAATATATGTGGGCTATAGAAGAAAAAGTCGTATATCTGTGAAAAGTTAATGAAGGTTTGAGTAGATGTTGGTACCAAGTCCCTAAAGGTATGAAGGAAGTCTACAAGTCAACATCTCAGAGTTTCAAGTTAGCTACAAAGGTATTGGTATGACTATATACTTGTTTTGATGGTTACTTCTTGTCATGATATGGTGTATGCTTGAAGCATACTTGGTATGGTTGGTTTGGTATTTGGATATGGTATATATTGGTTGCTTGGTAGAGTGAGGAGCACTCTTATATCCGGTTCAACACATATAGTTCTTATCTTTGAGTTTTGTATATGGTTTACGCATATTCATGTTGTGTGGTGGCATATGCATGAGGGGCATGCATTAGTTCTTTAAGATACTTCATTGATGATTTGGTACATATCTACATATGGTTGATGTTATGGTATATGGTACAGGTTACACATGGTTGATGCTCTAGTTCATGATTCACTATTCTTTATTGATGTATCTTTGGTTCATGATTGATGCATGAGATAGTATGTATGTTGGTATACAGTTGATGCATGGTATGGTACAATTGTTAGTTGGTTGATGAGAATATACAGGTTGATGAGATAGTAACAGAGACAGAGTGATAGTGAAAGAGATAGACCGACAAAGATAGTGGAAGTGATAGTGGTAGATTTTGTGATAGTGACAATTGATCTACATGTATACTTCAAGGCGGCAGGACATGGCAAGGATAGGTGGTTGTAGCAAGAGAACTCAGTTGTAGCCTCCTTCTGGTTGGAGCCATAGAATTTAGGGAGTTGGAGCCTAAGAATAGGGGGTTGGATCTGCCTTCCAGTTGTAGCTGGAGAATCAGGAAGTTGGTTCTTCCAATGAATGTATTCTTTTGATATATAAGAAAATCATTTTGCATTTTTCTCCCATTTGGGTTTCCACGTAAATTATGGTGTACTATGTATATATTGTGATGTGATGTTGTTTATGATTATATTGTTGATGATATATTGAATGCTAATGATAAACTGCTAAATATTGTTGAAGAATATACTATGGTTAAAAGTAATATAATTTCTCATTACAAATTCACCCCCCCTCTCAGTAATCCAACAGAAATGGCATTTCCCTCTTTTTGTACTCTACACTTACACATGTGGATTTTTTAGAGGACAATTTGATTTTTTGGCATCGTATTTTCATTTTGGAGGCATTATTGAGGGTCGACTTGAGACCTATCCACCTCGTATCATGGATTTACATGTTTTAGGGGATTCTTAGGAGGATATAGTGCTTGGTTACCTCATATTTATAGAGGGAGTGCTCCATTTTGTAAATCATAACTCATCTGGTGGAGAATCATCACTACACTTGTATTTTATCTTTCTCTTTCACTATGGATCACTTGTGTGTGCCTTCTTGGAGATGAATTTGTGGATTATTTTCAAGTTTTGTGGATGGTTTCATGGTTAGGGTTTCATGGATGCTCATTGATTTTCCTAGTAAGTGCTCTTTTCAAGTCTTTGATGGTTTATTTCTTGATGTATTAAGTGAATGTTTTATCAAAGTGGGGATAATTACATGATATCTTGTATTTTCTTGAATAAACCTTATCTCGAAACACTTGGAAGGTTTGTAGTGGAGTGCCTTTCCTTGTTATCATTTATTTAAATCTTATTAAAGGACATAAATGTATTTATAGGTTTGTAGTGGACTACCCTAGTCTCATTCTTATAGATTAAATTTCTAGGGTTTGTAGTGGACTACCCTAGTCTCATTCTTATAGGTTAAAGTTCTAGGTTTTGTAGTGGACTACTCTAGGGTTTTAACCAAGATCCATCTTGATATCTTACTAAAGGTATCTACAAGACATAGGATGTCATATTATGGTCTGTAGTGGACTACCTTGAGTTTATTTTCTAAATAATTGACACTTAGGGTTTGTAGTGGACTACCTTAGGGTTTAATTTTTAGATCTTCTTCTTGCCTTTGCTCTCCAAGACAACTGCATTCTTGACTCAATATGCCCAAGGAAGCTAGATGACTCTAGTATATTTCTCTTGAGAGTGACCTTAAAACCTAATTCCCTTCCTCCTTTGATGTCTCATGGTAGATTTATGTTTTATAACAATCCCTCTTCAATTCTCAACCATTTGTAGCCTAGCATCTAGGGTTTGTGGAATTTTTCACCTTAGAATATTCCTTGACATTATTTATTGCATTATTGTTATAACTTTCATCCAAATAGGGCTTGATGTCCTGCATATTTTGAGTTCGTTTCATTCCATTTACATTTGAGCAAGCATATATTATCTAAAACCCTAGTTTTAGCTTTCATTTTAATCCCTCTTTCATTGCATTTTTAATGGTTTTAAGGGAAGTTATATTTATGTTGTTGTAACTTTTTATATTGTTGAAGTAAACGTATTCTAATACAAGTTTTATAATAGCCATAGATTTTCTTTTGATTTGTAGTGTTTTAGGGCATTTATTTGACCTGTTTTACTTGGTAGTTATCATTTATTGTCTTTAAAACCTCACACAAATATATGGAATTTCTTTACTTAACCACCTTTTGTTTACCTTAAAACTTGATCTAAGTGGTGGTATAATTGAGTAACCAAAATAGGAGGCGTAGAATTGATTCAATCTTGCTATAGGATTCCTTGAAGTTGTTAGGGAAGCCTCCCTTGCATTGGATTTCAAGCATTCACTAAAAAAAGGAAAGTAATTGCTAAGGTGATAGTGACAAGTAATTCCATATGTTACACTTGTATTGCATATTGTGAAGGCTTTGCATAAGTGCTATATTTGGTGATAACATTTTGGCACCATTACCAGGGACAATCGAGTCATTATTCTTGGAAATTCAAAGTCTATACTTCAAATATTCTATTGGTGAGATTCCATCAAAGACTTACCTATGTTGCTCACTTGGTGACTCCACATAACCCAAGACCCATTCAAACATACAAAAGGATACCCCCTAATAACCCTCCTATATCCCAAATGGCTCTTCAACCACAGGTCTCCAAATTGTTTAGACCTTTATACATTATTAGAATTCAAGGTTACCCTCATAATATGCCTAAGGATGTTGATAGGTGGTTTCCTAAGTTCTCTAGTAATAATTATGTTTCCATTGAAGACAATTTATCCCTATTCTATCATACCTTTGGATTCCATGCTACCCAATAACAACATGAGGATGTCATCATGAGATGCTTCTCTTCATCATTAGTAGGGGATGCTAGGTCTTGGTATAAAAATATTCTTGACAAAAGCATTAAAACTTGGAAAGTCCTTCAAGATGCCTTCATAAAAAAATGGGAAATCAAAAGCAATGGTAGATTGATTTTGATCCAATTTAGTCAGATCAAGAAAAAAAAATAGTCTAGTCTATTGCTGAGGTTAATATGAGTTTGATACTTTGATAAATTAGTTTTATGATGATCTTAGACCAAAGGCAAAGGTGATACTCCTACAATATATTCATTCCTTTGAGGGACAATTCGGTCTCATTTTAAGAGACAAATCCCTAACTACCTTGTTGGAAGCCCAAGAATGGGCATCCAAAATAGAAACTAACCTAACTGCATTAATATTAAGAATTTCCCTAACGAAGAAAGTAGTGGAAACTTAACATTTTTAGATAAGAAGTTGAACCAAACAACCATCTAAATAAGGCAGGCTCAAGAGGGCCTTATGAACAAAGTTGATGTGCTTGAGAAAGACCAAGTGTATATTATTTACAATCACGAGTCGAGTATCCTTTACAGATCATCTAGGCATACTAACTAGAAAAACATCCAACCAACAACTGTAAGATGAGGATAAAGGAAGATAATGAAACAAAAGAAAAATTGCCTTAAAAAGTAGGCAAGAAACTAGTGAAGGAAGAAAGAGAAGAGATCGCTAATAATAAAAATATCTTGGGTATTCAAACAACCCTTGATAGGTATTTGGGCACTAGATCTAGAAATTAAAAGAATCCTAGTGCACATGCCCCATCACAAGGAAGAATCCAAACCCCCCAAGGAAATGATGATCATAGTCTCATGGAATTGTAGATGACTAGGAAGTCATTACAAGGAACAAGCTTTAAGGGACCTAATCAGATCCAACAAACATACCATCATCCTTCTCCTGGAGACCAAATTGGAGGCTTTAGAAGTCGTAGAAACAAGACAGAAGCAATGGAAGTAGTGTGAAGGGCCAACAATAAGCTCAAGGGGAGATTCAAGGGATCTATGTACCCTTTGGAACAACTCTCTCCATATGGAATTTTCATTTCAAATGCAACATTGTAATTTAACAAGTTTCACCCATCAAAAATTAGGAAAATGTATTAATATCATAAATGTTTACATGCCATCAACATACAAAGAAAAATAAATTTGTTGGTTGTCTCTTATGGGGCTAAAAGATTTGGAATACTCCAAGAAAAATATCATAGATGGAGACTTCAATGTAACTCTCAACATCAAAGAAAAGAAGGGGGAAGCATAGCCAGAGATCCATTTCAATAAATATTGGAAGATTTCATGGAAAAATGGGACCTTGTTGCTATCAAAGGAAAATTTACCTTGTCAACTAGAAGGGTTGGTCTAGGACATATTGTTGTGCATTTAGATCAATTCCTCATTCAAAGCTATATCCTCTTGTAAAATATCATCATCACCTAAAAGGTAATCCCTTCGTCCGTCTCAAACTATAAACCGATTATTATTCAAATTCAAGAATCTCGAGATTATGGGCCACTCCCATTTCAATTCAATCATCTCTTTGCAACATGCCAAGGTCATGGAAATCATCTTAGCATAGTGGAGGAAGTGGATCACTGGATCCTTAGTATATATTTGGGAACACAAATTAAAATCTATCAAAACAACTTTAAAAGAATGGGCAAAGGGCTCCTATAGCCCCCTAGAGATAGAGAAATCAATCTTCAAATCTGAGCTCGAACTTATTCAAGGAAGATTAGAGGAGGAAGATGTTAACAATGTGATTCACAAATATGAAGGTGATTTATCTCACAAATTGCACAAAACTAACAGATTGGAAGAGGAAATGTGGAGACTTAAGTCTTGTAGCATTTGGTTAAGATTAGGGGACAAGAATACTTCATTTTTTCATAGGTTGGCCATACCTATGACTCTCAAAAATAATTTGAAGGAAATTGCTCTCGAGGACAGATGTAATATACCAGATATAAAAAGTATGCAGAATAGAAATAAAATGCTAGAAATGGCAGAATAACAGTAATATAACTAGCATGATCTCCACAATAACACAGAAATGATATAAGAACAACAACATAAATAACACTTTGATTCAAAAAGCAATGTTCATGGGCCTCTTCGAGGGGGAAACCTCCAGTCGAGTAGTGCTCTGTTACAATAATCTCCAAGCTAGGGTTTTCATACCCTTGACCCTTATTTATACTAAATACATCTATCAAGATAAGCATCTAAAGGAAGATCCTTCTAGAAGCGGAAGCTTCTATTAGGTCTTCTTACATCCGCCTTATTCTATTTTATTTAAAGGCCTTATTAATATTGACCTTTATTACATATGAATATATTGCTCTACCTATGTGCAGGTTAGGACCCTAACATGTTCGCCCCCTTAAAAACAGCCTTGTCCTCAAGGCTTGAGATGTGGAAACTGTTGTAGAATGGTAGCTGGTTCCCAAGTGGCATCTGCTGGATTTGTATCTTTCCATTGGACTAGCACTTCCTTGATGGTTCTCTGACGCAAGCGATGCTCACACTGGTCCAAAACTACTTCTAGCTGTATCCAAATGCATCCTTCTTCAGCTAACTCAAGATGGTTGGTTTAAATTTGGCACCTAGTTCCAATCACCTTCTTTAAGCATGAAACATGAAAAGCAGGATGTAGTTTCAAATGACTGGGCAGAGCTAACTGATAGGCAACTTGTCCCACATGCTTGAGAACTATATAAGGACCATAAAATTTGGGCGCTAGCGTCTGACAATGCTCGACCTTGAGGGAAGTTTGCTTGTATGGTTGCAATCGCAGAAACACCTGATCCCCTTCTGCAAATTGATGTTCAGAGCGACCTTGATCTGCTTGTTGCTTCATGCGATTCTGTGCCATGACCAAGTTCTTTTTGAGGGTATGGAGAATATCCTCTCAAACTGTAAGTGTTTAGTCAACCGCCTGGACCTTCGAGGTACCCGGTAAGTATGAGAGAATTGAAGGTGGCTTCTGTCCATATACCGCTTCAAAAGGAGTCATGCATGTAGTTGTATGGTAGGAAGTGTTGTACCACCATTCAACTAGGGGTAACCATTGAGCCCACTGATTTTTCTTTTCAGAGGCAAAACACCTCAGATATGTTTCCAAACATTTGTTGACAACTTTCGTTTGACCATCAGTCTGGGGATGATAAGTTGTGCTTGGGGATGATAAGTTGTGCTGAGATGCAATTGGGTGTCCTGTAGCTTGAACAATTCTTGCCAAAAATTACTTGTGAAAGTTGGGTCACGATTAGAAACAATAGAGTGTGGCATGCCATGAAGCTTGAAGACCTGGTCCATGAAAATTTGAGCCACCGTGGATGCAGTAAATGGGTGTTGAAGAGTGCAGAAATGAGCATACTTGGAAAGGCAATCCACAACCACCATTATGACTGATTTATTTCCCAATTTGGGTAAGCCGGTAGTAAATTCCATAGAGATATCCTTCCAAATAGTAGGTGGAATCGGAAGTGATTGTAGTGTGCCTGGAGATTTGACTGTTTCTCCCTTGTTGCATTGACAAACATCACATTCAACGACAAAATTACAGATGTCCTATTTTATACCATCCCAGAAAAAAGAATGTTTGACCCTGTCATAGGTTTTGGTGAACCCAGAGTGCCCCGCTGTGGGTGTAGCATGAAGCTCGGAAAGTACCATGGATTTAAGCTTTGATTGTTTACTTAAATACAAACGGCCTTTGTATCGAAGCTCATCCTGGAGCCAAGAGTACCCTGGGGGAGCTAGAGAATTGGTCTGCAATTGCTAGATCAGATGCAAACTTTTGGGATCTTGTAGCCATTCCTGGCAAATAGCTTGGAGCCAATCTGGTACAATGAAAGAAAGAGAAAAAAGGGATCCTTCTTCTTCATATTTTTGGGACAATGCATCCGCCACCACATTGTCTTTTCCCTTCTTGTAAATGATCTCATA
>CBVK0100269028.1:0-10802 GCA_900067695.1 Picea abies
TCTAGCGCCACAAAATTTCTTCTTTCTTTTTCTGGTCATCCAGTTCTACTTGGAGTTCCGCCTCTTCCTTCATGAGATCTAGGGTCCTGAATCCTGAAATGAAGGTTCGTTGTAGGTCTTCCAGTTTGTGCTCAATTTTTTGAATGCTTTGAATTATGTTTCCAAAGGTAGTTTTGTTCTAGTGCTTCAGATGTTGCTTGAAGTTTTTAAGGCGTTGCTGGAATCTATACATGTAGGTCCCATGGTCTATTGCTGCCTCGTCCCACCAGGACTTTGCGAGTTGAGGGAAGTCGGGATGGGAGAGCCAAAATTTCTCAAAGTGAAAGGGTTTTGAGGGAAGTCGGGATGGGAGAGCCAAAATTTCTCAAAGTGAAAGGGTTTGAGCTTGGGAGTATCCCTTGTATCCATACAGAAAAAAATGGGCCAGTGATCCAATCCCATTTTTGGTAGGATATTGTCTTCCATAGCAGGATCCTCCTCTAGGAGGGCTTTCGATGTAAGGAAGCAATCTAGACGGAAAGCCACATGTTGGTGGCTTGATGTGCAATTGGACCAAGTAAACATACCATTTCTAGTTTCAATATCTACTAGGTTTAGCTGGTCAATGAGTATTTTGAACTTACCACTGTCTTGCTCCAGGCACCTGGTTCCTCTAGTTTTTTCTTCTAGCGTCAGAATCATATTGAAGTCTCCCCCAAGACCCAGTTGGGTGTATCCAGAAGCATTTTGATGTAGTCTATTCTCTTCAGGAAGCTTTTTTTATCATTTGGGCTTTGCGGTCCCTAAACATTAATGATGGCTCCTTCCTTGCTTGACCCTGTGACCATGAAGTGCAACATGAGCGTGCCTAAGGTGGAGAAGGGTTGATTTAATGTGACAGTATTAAGGTTCCAGAGAATAGCTAGGCCCCCGTAGGAACCCACGAAATCAGAATAAATGAAGTCGCACCCATGCCAACTTCGGTGAAAGATGTTTTCTGCTTCTATTCCTGCACATTTAGTTTCTTGGAGCAGGAGGATATCTGGGTTTTCTGCCTTGATGCAGTCTCAGAGGATCCACTGTTTGGATCGGCCGTTGAGTCCTCTGATGTTCCATGTGATTATCTTCATCATTGAGAGTGTAGAGGTCGATGGAGGTATCCCTTCGAGAGCCTTTGGATCTATCCTGAATTGAGTAGGAGATTACCTACTTCTTTGATTAGTTGTTGTGCCGATTTGCGTCCTCTTCTTTTGTTTTCCCTTGGCTCACGCTTTGCTTTTGTGCTTGGATCTGTGGCTATGCCCAGCTAGGCTGTGGATCCAGTGGTGGAGTCAACGAAGACTTTGTGGACTTTGTGTAGTTGTTCTACGTGAATGGTTTGCAGATCCTTGCGATTGAGAGCTTCTTCAAGTTGTTCTAGATCTATGTCCTCTAGATCGTGATCATTCAACTGCATTTGGGTGTCCCCATCAGTCCCAAGTGTTTTCGCTAGGGCGAGTTCTTGGTTCTGTTTAGGGGGAGGATCGGCTTGGCTTTTTCCTTTCTCCTGAGCTTTTGTTTTGTGCGGATCTTGGATCTCCTCATCTTCTGGTAACTTGTTCAGGATGTCATAAGAGTTTTTGGTGGAGATCTTTGGAGTTGTGCTAGTGTTTTGTTTCCTTGGCGGGTTCTTCTTTCTACCTGTGACTATGGTGAATCTATCTTTTTGCTTGGCTTCCCCCGCATTAGGACCCTGGGCATTCAAGGGGCAGTCTCTGAAGAGGTGACCGTGTTCATGGCATTTTTTGCAGCAAAAGGGTATGTGTTCATAGTCTATCGTTTGGCTCCAGTCCTCATCTTGATACTCCAGAGTGATAGATCCAGGTAGAGCTCTTGAGATGTCCATGTAGACACACATTCATGCATAGGAGGTATATCTTCTTTGCTTTGTTGCTTATGATGATTTGACATATCTCCCCACTGTATTTCCTATTCCCATGAGTATTTCCTCCAACCAGAATTCTTGGGGTAGGGAATATAGTCTGATCCAGACTGGCGCCATTGTGAAGTCTTCCTTTTTCAATAGTCTGATCCAGACTGGCGCCATTGTGAAGTCTTCCTTTTTCAGGCTGAAGCGGTTTGTCCAGAACCTCATGAATAGCCCAGTTGAGTTGTAGAAATATGGCCCATCGTCGAAGATTCTGTCCTTGTCCTTGATGTTGTACAAGATGATCGTGAAAAATCCTTTGGAGCTGAGCTGAACCTCATAATCGCCTTTGGGGTTTCACTAGTGCTTAATCCACCGAGTTAGGTCCCGCTCAGAGGGCCAGAGTCCAAGGAACTTACCGATTAGGGCATGTCCTTGCATGAACTGGGTGTGTTCACCCACCATGTTCGAGCTAATGAGATAACGAGGTGGTTTGTTCGATTGTGGGATGCATTTACCCGGTTCCCATCCGCGAGGTTCTTTTGGATGGGACGAACTTGCTTCCACATCCATTTCCTTCCCGAGTCCCTGTTCTTGGGATAATATATGTTCTCGAAGATGCGGCGGTGGCTTGAAGGCAGGTTGTTTGGCCCTCGTCCCAACCCTGTTATTGGCAATAACATTGTTGTACGAGGAGGGTTCCCCCCCTTCCAGAGTCATCGTGTCTTCTCAGGGTACAGTGTCTGACTGTACTCAAGTGGTTCAGGCGGTGAGTTAGTGCATGCGACAAAAAATAAGGGAGCGTTGTAGAGCGCTAGGGTTTACGCTCAACCATTTTCTAGACTCCTTCAAATTTGGGGGACATTTATTAAATTCTTTATTAATGTAACTATGGGGGACATTTATTAAATTCTTTATTAATGTAACTATATATTATATTTAAAATCAAGATATATTATTTTTCATGAGTGTACCTATATATATTATTTAAAGTCAAGACTTAAAATCATGGAAGTACTATTTTATTTAAAGTCAAGATGCCGTAGTTACTTTATATATATTTTAAATAAAAAGTCAAGATATGTTAGTTTAAAGTAAAAGTATTTATGAATTTGATATTAAAATGAATTTAAATACTATTTTCCCTTTTATTTATTAAAAAATGAAAAAGTCACTAGCTGTTAGTTACTTTAAAGTACTCGTAGTTACGTTATATATATTTTATATAAAAAGTCAAGATGTGTTAGTTTAAAGTAAAAGTAGAGATGAATTTGATATCAAAATGAATTTAAAATAATATTTTCCTTTTTATTTACTTAAAAAAATGAAAAAGTCACGATGTCTTAGTTACTTTAAAGTAGAGATATAGATGAATTTAAGATTAAAATAAATTTAAAATATTATTTTTATTTTTATATTAAGTATAAAAAATGGATTTTTTATATTAATTTTAGTAAATGAAATCTGGAAGAAGGAGATGATTAGCCATTATAAGAAAATAAATCTTTAAGATTTGGATGTATATAAAAAAAAGATTTTTCATATATGAAAAATCTTTAATTATTTGTGTGTGTGTTTTTTTTTAATTTTTATATTAAAAAATTAAAATTTGTTATTTAAAATAAATTTTTAAGATTAGGATATATATATAAAAGATTTTTCATATATGAAAAATATTTAATTATTTGTGTGTGTGTTTTTTTTTAATTTTTAAATTAAAAAATTAAAACTTATTATTTAAAGATAAATTTATTTATATATAACATATTTTAAATAAAATTGTATTTATAATCATTTAAAAGATTGTTATTGTAAATTTATATTTAGATATGTATATAATTGTAAATTTCAAACCAAGATATACTTATAGTTATTCAAATTATACCTTTATCTATTTACAATTGTCATTGTAAACTTATGAAGTATGATATAACATGTATATAGGTTTACATCTCAAACAAAAAATATAACTTCACTTATCAAAAATTGTTACTATGTCTTTATGACTGTTTTACAATTATGACAAAATTACATCTCAAACAAAGATATACTTCGATCTATCTAAACTTGTTTTTTTTCCAGCAAAAAAAAATGATCAATTATATATTATAATATAATGTTTTCTTTCAACATGATTACAAATAGCAAGATAAATAGCCCTAAAAGGCAAGTCTTTCACTCACAGTGAGACTTCATGCCAATGGATCGAGAAAAGTAGAATTGCTGTAACAAATAGTTTATGAGGAGAAAATGTTATCAAAAATAAAAGCTCTGCTAAAGAACTGACAAGACAAAGGTCTATGAAAAAACTGTCCTAAAATATTTTTGTGACGAGAGTGAAACCTTCATATACATATTACATTTGAAACAAAGATATATCTTTATACATCCAAAATTATATCTACATTGAAGATGCATATAGATTTACATCTCAAACAAAGATATACATCCATGTACCTTTATATATCCAAAACAAAGATGTGCCTTTATATATCCAAAATTATAACTACATCTATCCAAAATAAATTGCTACTATGAATTTATGTGCTTCATTGGATGTTTACATATTTACGTAGTAGAGGTACATAGTTAAACAAAAGAAAAATGTCTATATGTTTATAGTTGTAGATCCAAATGAAAGAATACATCCACTTTTCCAAAATTGTGACTATGAACTTATGTGCTTCCTAAGTATAGTTGAAAATGTCCATAGACTTACTTGGTAAAAGGACATAAATAAATAAAAAGAAAGGTGTACATAAGTTCAAATGTGTGTACTCATAAGTATGATGGGATATGTTTATAGTTGTATATCTCAAACAAATATCATTGTTACTATAAATTTATGTCATAAGTATGATTAACACTATGTGTTTATATTGTTACTGTGAAATTAAGTGATCATACATATGTGTACATATTTACATAATAAAAGTATATAAATAAACAAAAAAAATTGAGTAGAGCATTTGGATTGATGTGTAAATATGAGGATCATGGACATCACAATATGTGTACATATTTACATTGCATAGCATAAGTACATAAATAAAATAAAAAGAATGGTGTCTATATCACAAAGACTTGTTGGGTGTCCACTAGATGAGCATTGAGTAAAGCTTCTAGATTGATGGCTAAATACGATGTTCATGGAATTCGTAATTCATTATACTAATGAGGGACAAGGTGCAAGATTTGCACAATTGCTGATGAGGGACAATGGTATGACCCCAAAGGGGGCATATATAGGGTTAAATGTATATGATATGACCCCAAGGGGGGCATATATGGGGCGAAATGCACATGTGTATATGTAATAGTGGTTGGCCTAAAAGGGTCACATGTGAAATGTGTGAATAGGTATATATAGAGATCATATAGTCATTATCGAGGAGATGTGATTTGGATGTATTAATGTATTTAGGTATTTAGAGAAGTTTTTCATATTATTCAATGAGTTATTATCTAAATAATCTCTCTTATCTATCTTGAGTTGTTTTCCATGCTCACATTGGTTTACATGGTGTGTACTTCTAGTTTCATTTGATATTTTAAGGTTTTGGATCATAACATTTGTTTTCAAAGCATACAATCCTAGATTTTTTCTCCTTCAAACAAGTCATCTTGGAATTTTCATTATAAATTTATTTTGGTGATGTTTTAGACTATGTAGTGTTTAGGATCGTAAGGAGACATATCTAAGTACTTGGGGTAAAATTTGTAAGTTTTGGATCATTTTTCTTTCTAATATATAACTTGTGGAAGTTTGGGTTTTTTACTAGTCCTAGAATTAGTCTCAAACGAGTCATTTTGGAATTTTCTCTATAAAACTATTTCAGTGAAGCTGCAGAATATGAATTTTTCATGAGTATGAGGACATATGTATAAATACATGCGATAACAATTTTGGATTCATAGACACTACAATTTCTGAAATACAAGTTGTGGAAATTAGGGTATTTTGACTAGTCTCAAACAAGTGTTCTTGGTAGAAGTGTCATATTTGAAGTTTGGAAAGTTCAAATTGAGTGCCACTAGTTCCTTTGGAAATAAATAGACCATAGTATTCCAGTTAAGTACATTATAATCAAATATGAAATGTTGGACACATGTCATTCTATATGAGTTCACTCTCTAGAAAGGTCCAATAATCAACAAGTTTTGGGAAAGTTACCATAACTTTTACGTGGAACATTGAATTTTGTTCATAATTGTGGCATTATAGAGAAGAAATATAATAGTACTATATGAAAATAATTTATACTTAGAAGTGCATAAATTTAAGAGATACATCAGAAGAATTGTAAGTTAGTAAGATAGTCCCCAAATCAGGTTTTAAAAGGTATGTTAACTTAAAATTATCATCACTTTTGATTGGGATGTTTGATTGAGGGGATTCAAAAGTTGTTGGAAAGAGAAAACATAGGATAATAGTATTGATAACTATATTGGATAATTATTGATGATATATTGATTATATCCTCGATGAAGTTACTATATTACACTTTACATGGAAAATTTTTGAAGAACTTTTCTCAAATAAATGGATTAGAGATATAAAAATTGAGACAATGTATATAATTCAAGAAGAGTTAAAAGAAGAAAAAGAAGATATCAAGAAGGGTGATGGGATATCTAAGATACAATACCTTACTGAAGAACTCATTAAGGAGGTTCAAAAAATAAAACAGGGAAAGAGTAGAGAAGAGAAGTGGGAAAAGCATGAGTCAAGGGAAGAATTGAAAAGGAAAGATGAATAAATATGTAGATTATGAAACCATAATAAAAAAACTACTAGATGATATTAAGATATTGAAAGAAGAAAAACCCTCATTAAGGGGGTTCAAAAAATAAAACAGGGAAATAGTAGCAAAGGGAAGTGGGAAAAGCATGAGTCAAGGGAAGAATTAAAAAGGAAATATGAATAAATATGTAGATTATGAAATCATATTAAAAAAAATACTAGATAATATTAAGATATTGAAAGAAGAAAACAAGCATTATCAAAATCAAGAAAAATCAAGGATCTTGGATGAACAGACTACCAAAAGACTTGAAGAGTAAATTTGCAAGAAGATTGAAGAAGCCCTAGACATGAAGAAAGTAAAATAAAAAATGTAATCTAGAAATGAAGAAGGACTTTTGAATTTGATAGATGTGGTCACATTGCAACTTCAAAGAGAGAAAGAAGAAAAGATTCAAGAATGTCACCAAAAGACACTTGAAGAAGTTGAACTCCATTTAGAGAATGTGCATGTCAAATATGATGGTATTATCTCCAAGGCAAGAGTAATCAAAGACAAAGCAAAGATAATAGAGGATGTCATTATCTCTGAAAAGAACATGGATGAAATGGTTATGTAGAGTAAAGGAAAACCATCCAATGGGAAACTAAACTGACACCCTCATTACCAAGAAATATTTGAAGGAAGACAAGAAGATTGATATCAACATTATCAAGGAAAAGATGGGATGCTCATATATATTCATGGAACAAGGAATCACAAAACCATTATTCAATAGGATAATATCAAAGACCAACAACTACTACAAACTGGAGAAGTTACAACAATAATGCGTGGAATCAAAAGAAACAAGATTATGCAATAGTCATCCATCAAGGATTAAGACCGAAAATAATTGAGATTGGATGGATGGATCATCATCCATGGAAGGAAGAAAGTAGGAAAATAATAAAATCATATTACTTGGTTTCATCACATGTAAAGCCTTTAATTGCAAAGCTTTGAGGAAAAATATTTTGAAGGAGGGTACTATGGTATGACCCCAAGGGGGTCATATATGGGGTTAAATGTATATGATAAATGGGGTTAAATGTATATGATATGACCCCAAGGGGGGCATATATAGGGTGAAATGTACATGTGATAGTGGTTGGCCTAATAATAAAGTGGCCACATGTTCAATGTGTGAATAGGTATATAAATATCATATAGTCATTATCGAGGACATCTAATTTGGATGCATTAATGTATTTGGTATTTGGGGGAGGTTCTCTTATTATCTAAGGAGTTATTGTGCAACTCATATCTCTTACCTATCTTGGAGTTGTGTTCCACGCTCACAATGGTGTACATCGTGTGTACTTCTAATTTCATATGATATTTTAAGGTTTTGTATCATAACTCGTGTGTACTTCTAATTTCATATGATATTTTAAGGTTTTGTATCATAACAGATAAGGTGCAAGATTTTCATAATCGCTAATGAGGAAGAGGGTGCAAAATTTCCATGATTTCTAATGAGGGAGAGGGTGCAATATTTGTTGCAAAAACATTTAGTATTGGAGAAATGTTTGTGGATTAAGGGATTCCTTCAATTCGGATATGGATTTATCCAACCCGTTCTTTAACATGCTTGTTGGAATTATTACAAATACTATGTGAATATGTAAAAGATTACACACTATGCCTTAGCTAGTCAAGATTACACACTATGCCACACTAAAATACTCTCGAAACTTTGATCTGATATGATGCTACCAAGAGATCGGGATATCGATACTGATTACAATTTGCAATTTGTTTTGAAATACGCCAGGGGACCGGTATGTTAACTCACGGACATGTCTAAGCCTCAGTATTTTTGTACGTCGTTGATTTTGGTTCCATTTGGATGGCCATATTCTTTCTCAACCCCCATCTACCAGGATATCAATATCTCTAATAAATAGAACACCAATCTTAGCAACCATTGATCTCTTGTGTTCAACATTCACGATTATTCCACCTTCAAATCCATTGCAATCATTGATCTTTGACAACGTGTCCACCCTGAACATATCTCCACCGTCGATTTGCTTACGATTTGACTTTGACCTATCAGCCTCCCTGGGGTATCGGACCACTGGTATTCCGATAATTCGATCTCGATCGTCGATATCTGGTGATCGACGATCACGATCCTTCACCATTATTACAATGAAACCACATTACAAACTTCGATCTAACGGTTCCCATTTAATCATCGGATTGATCCGAAGGTCACTATTTCTCATTGTTTTCAAACTAGCTTAAACCTCCAACTTGACCTCGATCTGTCTTATGTCAAGTTCATCGATCCTTTCCACTCTAAATTGAGGTTCTAACTGAAACATCAAAACCTACAAAAAAAATATGGAAGAGATTCTCACAATAACAAAATCTCGATCTGGAGTATCACAAGATTGATTACTCAATATATCGTTTAGAAATACAAAGAGACACCAATACTATAAAAATTGAGATTCAATTCTCACAACAATACAAAGAAAGTATAGAAACATGCAGTTTCATTCAAACAATTATATACACAACACCTCCATGCTCTGTTCTACAATCTAATTTACAAAAAACATGGCCTTCTCATAAATTCCATTCTCGGTTTGATTTTACATTTCTTTGGCCTTAAATTTTCCTTTTGGCCACACTTGGCCTCCTTCATTGACACTCCTTTTCTTACTCTCTTAATTCCATTACCTATATCTCCATTCCCGTAGACTTACAATTTAAACATGGAAGCTAAACTTCCAACCCAACAAAATAGCTCGTAAGAATCCTGTAACCAATTACAATAATAACATTTCAGCTCTCTAATCTTGATGATGATCAATTTGATCGAATCCTCCATACTTAGGAGAATCCACCTAATCTAACTAATTGCTCAATTAAGCTATTTACATCACAATTAGGGAAAACAACCCTTTTTATTCCTAACAACCCTATCCTTCTATAATACAATTACAACTTAGGAAAAATAAAATAATTCCATTAAGGGAACCCACTTACTTTAGTAAATTTCAAGACTCCTTAGGTCTGTTTCAACAAGGTGATTTTGGAGGAAAAAATGCTCCTGCATCAGACTCCCAGGGTTAAAATTTTTAATGATCTCTTGATCACGATTATTCATATGTTAAAGTCCTTATGGATCCCAAATCTTATGTTGTTATCCACTTAATTTGATATCCTGCTGCTATATTATTTCTTCCTGCAACCTTCTTGGATCCCAAACTTTACTTTGTTGTTGTGAAAACTTCTTGATTCCTTCAGTAAGTTGTATTTGCATGCTTCTCTTCTTCTTCTTCTTCTTCTAGTATTTCCACTTTGAAATATTCATCAAATGCTTCCATAACTCATCCAATTCAAGGTCCAATTTATCCTTTTGTTGGTACACATAATTGTTGCAATTTGTTTGCTACAAATTTCCACAGAAATTTTGTATGGCTTCCATCTTTTTGTCTTCACACCTTTGTCTGTCCTCAACTTCCTTAAAACACTAGTCACTAAATAAAAAGTTATGCAATCAATATTGCATATCTGTAAGATGGATGCTGAGTCTACATGATTTCTTAAACAAACTTTGTTCTTGGATTTTATTAAAATGACAAATTTTCAATAAACACTTTATACCTTTTTGTAAGGATTTATCCATGATTATGTACGAATGATCTTAAACACCACCATCAACATTCATTGTCATTTATTCTTTAACAAGCTCCATACTTGCATCACTATGTTCTTTCATGACCCATTTCAAGATTCCATGTACTTCATTACTTGAAGTATTTCCAAGCCAATGCATCGTTCCTTTCATATCTTCATTGTCTTCAATACCTGTATTATTTGAACATGTTTGATATTCCCTGTAATATTCTAGATATAAAAAGTATGCAGAACGTAAATAAATAGCTAGAAATGGCAGAGGAACAACAATATAACCAGAACAACACCACAATAATACCAAAATGGTACGAGAATAACACCAGAACGAGCACTTTGATTACTGAGAGCAATGTTCACTTGCCTCTTCGAGGGGTAAACCTCCAGCAGAGTAGAGCTCTATTACAATAATATCAAAGACAAAAGTTCACATACCCTCGACTCCTATTTATACTAAATATGTCTATCAAAAGAACCAT
>CBVK0100269053.1:0-28558 GCA_900067695.1 Picea abies
CTTTCTATTTATGGAAAGTGGTTAACCCTAAAATAAGGAAAATAGGTTAATTGACCTAGAAATGGGTTAAGTGACCTAAAAATGGGTTAATTGACCTAGAGGATGAAAGTATAAATAAGATAGAAATGGTCTCTTGTAGATCATCCTTTTTGTGGATCAATGAAGAGCTTCTTGTGAGAATATCTTTTGGAGTATTGGTGGAGAGTTTCTTGTGAGAGCTTCTTGAGCGTTTTTGGTGTGGAACACTTGAGAATATTGAATATATATAGGTGACTGAGGTAACCAAAGGATATCTGGGCCGAATTTCAGAGGGAAGGTGGAGAAAAGAGGGCCAGAATTCAAGGGAGGATAAATTTCTTTTCATGATGCTTTATAAGGTATGTTATTTAGAGGTCATCTCATCATTTTCGTAATAATTTTTTTTTCTATAATGATTCAGATCGTGATATTGATATGCCATTGAGGAAACATACCCAAGTATCCGTGGTAAAAAATTCAGCTTGTGGGTCGTTGTATTTTTGGAGATACACTCCGTGGAAAATAGGGTTTGTGGCTAGTCCCGAAACTAGTCTAAAATAGGTGTTTCGGGTAAAAATGTCATAACTTATTTATAACAGATCCAAATTAAGTGAGAAAAATTGTGTTGGTTATATTACAGTATTTAGTATGCTGTGTAACAGTTTCATATTGATTCAATAAATATTCCGTGCAGGGCATGCTCTACAAGGTCGCTCTCTAGAATAAGCAAGAATTCAACAAGGTATGCCATTTTTACTATAACTCCTTTTCTGAGAGGTTCCAAGTAGTGACACCTGGAGGAATTACATAAAACAAAATGAAGAAAATTGTATATCGGTTTCATATATTTATTCATTATAGGTATAAAGTTATTATTATTTCAAGTTAGGGTTGTTGACTAATCCAAAACTAGTCATGGTTGAGACAAGTAGTTGATGAGTTGCCACATACATTAGGTGTATAGTTGATGATGTTGGTACATATTGATGAGTAGTTGGCACATGATTGGTATATACTTGGTACATGGTTGGATGCACTTGCTTATGGTACAGGTTGATTACATGTTGTTTGGCACAGGTTGGTGCATGGTTGATGCACTTGTCTATGGTACAGATTGATATTTGTTGAGGATTGTTGCCTCATATCAGTTGGTGTTGAGAATGTAAGATAAGTCTTGCATATAGAGCTGGTGCTCTTGTAGAGTTGTACTCTATTAAGTTGTTTGTGAAAAACCCCCGGATTGAAGTCCATAATAAACAGAAAAATTGTACATATATCTTGTGTTCCTTGTGGAGATGATTTGTTGATGATATATTGCTAATATATGTTGTGGATATGTATTCACATCTAACTGATTATTAATGAAAACAATGAGTTATGAGTAAATGTCGAATGCTAACTAATGAGTTTTTTGTAAGAGGGAAGTTTTTGGAAAAAGATCCCCACACTCATTCACCCCCCCCTCTAAGTGTGGTAGGTGTGTCCAACAATTATGACTAATAAACGAGGAAAAAAATTAGGAAAAAGAAATCCTAGGTGTGTGTGAAGTAACTCCAACAGGGGGTGCTTGGAATTGTACATGTGCAGTATATGCATGATCATCCAGTTGACGAACTCGGTTTTTCCATCCATTTGGAGGTGGAAGGAAGTGGATTTGGTGAGCTTGGTGTCTAACAGTAACCAGAGGTGATCCAAAATGGATCGAGGAAGGCCTAAAAATAAAATTTATTGGAATCATATGAAAATAGTGCCATTGCATCCGACTCGTCGCACTGATTTTGACCATATAATTGTTTTCGCAAATGGACGCCATATGCGAAAGATATTGCGTTCTAACCGATTTCCCAAACATGAAAAAAGTCAACTAGTCAAAGTCAACAGGTTGTACTACTGATGTCAACAGTATGAAAGGTGACATCAACATGATGTCATGATGAAATCATCATGCTGTTGTGACATCACTAGCAGGTGACACGTGCCACTCAAATTTGGCATTTTCGGGTTGAGTTGACACCTATACAGATTTGACACGTGGCATTGTATGAATGACATGTGTTGTGGTAGTCCGTACATGACATGGCCCAATGAAAGGCTCACACGTGGAAGTACAAACGTCAACTGTGCAGTACGTACACTGACATGGTAGGGTGATTGTGCAGTACAGATGATGATGTGGCATGACACATGGTTGTACGACAGGTGACATGGCAGGTGACTGGACTGTATGACGGTGACGTGGAAACTGATTGTGCATATGGACTATATGCTGAATGTGTGGTATGGTCCAATCATAGGGTGACACATGGCCCAATCAGAGGGCACCACGTGGCACCCTGGATTTCACCAATATTGGCTAGTTCAAAAATTTGTTATGGCTTCCGGGGGTTTCAAACCCTTGACCTTTGTGGGCGTCAACAAACTAACTCCCCGGGCTAACCGACTGCACTAATGGTGGGTCTTGTTAACTAAATGACAAAAATAATATATAAGTTAGTGGTGGCATGTGTTAAGGGACAAGCCCCAGTTGGCAGGGGCCAACCCTGACCGACTAGGGGCTAGGAACCTGGACCTAGGCAATCCAGTGGAGAGCTGGAGAGTGTGGGAGCTTAGGGGCAGGCCATATGGCCATGCCAATGAACAAGGGAAAAAAATAAGGGGCTAAAGACAAGGGAGGCCTGCATGCCCAATTTTTTTCTAATGTGTTTTTTTTTCTATAGTTTTTGGATTTTTATGATTATTTCAACCTGTTTTTAATGGATTTTAGCCATTATTGGGGGATCTGGAGCCCAATTTGAGGCCAGATATTGGGGGGAAGTTGGGAGGTTGATTCCAAATTCAAATATATATAAACCAAGGGTTATTAGCAACATTTAGGAGGTTCAGAACATGAGAAATACCGAGGAATTTGAAATCCAAAACCATTTTTATGCAGGGAAGCCATTGAGGAGGAGAACTTTGCGGGCCAATTCTGGGAGCTACGCTCAACTGTTGTTTGTGCCATCAGTTGTGTTGGATTCTTGAGATCAAGAAGAACATAACCATGCTAGTTTGTAATCCATTTGATAATTTTCTGATGTACTTTTGAAGCATTTAAGAGAAATAAGAAAGCGTCTCCCACTGAGACAAAGGCCTAGAGACGTAGGCAATCTTGCTAAACTCTATTAACAACTTTGTTGTTATGGTTTGATATTATTTGTGCTTACATTATAATATGCATTTCTTATTACGACTGCTATAATATACCATTAATTACTTATTCTTTCATCAATTCCTAATTGGTAAATGTTCTTTCATCAATTCCTAATTGGTAAATGAACCCATGCTTAAAACTTAACCAAGTCTTTAAAAGATAATTTTCAGATCAAGTGGTATCATAACAGGTTGACGATTGGTTTTTGAGTTTGCATGATTACCAGGGAAAAGATGAATTGGGTTGAAGGGAAGCTTGTAGAAGGGGATCCAGAGATTCGATCGAGAAAGAGGACTTCTCAAAGTGAGGAGATGGCATCAGTAGAAGGCATGTCTTAGAACAAGATCGAGTTGCAAAAGACTTTATTTGCCATGTCTGAGATGGTAAAGGTATTATATGAGGATTACTTGGAACGAAAGAGGCCTTTCCAAGGGGAATATTCTAAACAAGACAAAAGTGAAGAAGGAGAGGATCCTCCTAAACCTCCTCCTTCACCTCTTTCTTCTCCATCAACTTCTTCTTCTTCAAGTAAAAGTTCAAAATCCACTGCAAAAAAACATTCCCATAAACATAAACATGATATGCCTTTACTTAAGCTTGATGTGAAATTTGAATTACCCATGTATGATGGTGAAGTCAATGATGAGAGGTTTGATAACTGGTTCAGATAGATGGAAGTTTATTGCAGTGTGTAACAAATCAAGGATGAGGCAACTCAAATCAAGTTGGCATCGCTTCGTCTTGCAGGCACAACACTCATCTGGTGGCAGAGTAAGTTGAAAAATGGCACACAACAAGTGGGTAATGTATTTCCATCATGGAAAGTTTTTTTTTTTGCACTTAGAAAGCAATTTTTTCCTTTGGGTTATAAAGAGAAGGCTTTAATTGAATGACAAGGTCTTAAACTAAGAAAGGGACAAACAATGCAAGAATACACAGATAAATTTCATAAGATGGAATTAATGTTGAATATTCCATTACATACCCAAGAAACTCATATGAAGTATATAGGAGGTTTACCTGCACATATTCATAACACTGTATTTATTTTTGGACCTACTAATATTGATGAGATTTATGTTCAAGCAACATACATTGAAGTAGGGAAAATGAGAGTTGGTGTATCAGGGGAATAATCTTCAAGGAAAGAGGACAAAAGGAAGGGGAATGGAAAGAAAAAAAATTCAGCGACAAAAAGGGAAGAGAATCTCTCTTGAAAGCATTGCAAGAAAGAAGGGCACAATGATGACCATTGCTGGCAATTGCACCCAAAGAAGAGATTGAAATGGTTCAAAGAAAGGAAAGGGAGGCAAACTATTTTAGCAGCAACACGGCCAATAGACTTGGGATATGATTCAGGTGATGAGACTAATATCACATCAGTTGGTTTGACAAGTAAAATTGGTGATGGATATGATTCTAGATGCAAATTGTTTCACATAAGGGTGATAATGAAACATACTAAGATCGATACATTGATAGATAGTGGATCTCAATCTAACTTGATTTCAGAGGAAGTGGTTAAACAATTGGGATTAAACCCTAAGATGCATCATAAACCTTACTCACTTAAATGGATAAGCAACAATCATAAATTGCACATAACAAAGCAATGCACTTTAAAGTTTGCAATTTCATCTAAGTTTGTGGATGAGGTAACGTGTGATGTGGTGCCACTCAATGAATGTGGAATGGTTTTAGGCAGTCCTTATTTGTATGATCACAAAGAAATCTTCTACAGGGAACATAATCAATATTACTTAACCAAAGAAGGCAATGAATATGTTGTACATGCTCATCACTTAAAAGCAAATCAATCTCTTCAGACAATGGAACAATTAAGGAAAACAACTTATGCAAGCAACACACCTACAATTGTGCCAAATCAAGCAATTGATCTTAAGCATTCTACATGAGATGGTTGTAGAATGGAAGTTCAATCATACTTTGCTTCAAGATAAGATAATGTCGCGGAAGTACTACAAACATATTAGCTCATTTGCAGTCATATTTCTGATGTTAACGCTGCTAATGTTTTCAACATGGATGGTAGTGGCTTTAGTAAGATGTGAAAGGGTACAAGTGGCTAACAATATGTTGTCAGTTCTCATGGTTGTTTTGCAATTGATCTTAATGAGACATGTGTATAGGACATAGTTTAAAGACAAAGAACAAGTGGTGTGGCCTATCCCGCACTTGATGACTGGTTAATATACTTTTGGAGGACCAAAAGGTCTTAATGGGGAGGCATGATCCAAAATGGATCCAGGAAGGCCTAAAAATAAAATTTCTTAGAATTGGATGAAACCAATGGCATCATGTCTCGCTCGTCGCACTGATTTCGACCATATAATTTTTTTCGCAGATGGATACCATATACGAAAGATATCGCGTTCTGACTGGTTTCCCAAATAGGTAAAAAGTCAATTGGTCAAAGTCAATAGGTCGTACTGCTGATGTCAGTAGTACGACAGGTGACATCAAGATGACATCATTATGACTTCATCATGATGATGTGGAATCACCAGGAGGTGACACGTGTCACTCAAATTTGGCATTTTTGGGCTGAGTTGTCGCCTGTACGGATTTGACACATGGCACTATAGGAATGACACATGGAAGTCCGTACATGACATGGTCTAATGGCAGACTGACACATGGCAGTACAAATGACAGATTGCAGTACGGATGCTGACATGACATGGTAACTGTGTAGTATGGATGATGACATGGCATGACATGTGGATGTACGATAGGTGACTGGACTGTACAACAGTGACATGGCAAATGACTGTGCATGCTGCCTGTACGCTAACTGTGTGGTATGGTCCAATCAGAGGGTGACACATGGCCCAATCATAGGGTGACACATGACCCAATCAGAGGGTGCCACATGGCACCCTGAATTTCACCAATATTGGCTAGTTAAAAAATTTGTTACGGCTTCCAGGGGTTTCGAACCCTCGACCTCCATGGGCGTCAACGAACTAACTCCCCGAGATAACTGACTACGCTAATGGTGGGTCTTGTTAACTAAATGGAAAAAATAATATATAAGTTAATGGTGGTGCATGTTAAGGGACAAGCCCCAGTTGATGAGGGCCAACCCCGATCGACCAGGGGCTATGAACCTGGAGCTAGCCAATCCAGTGGAGCGCATGGGAGCTTAGGGGCAGACCATATGGCCATGCCAATGACCAAGGGCCAGAAATCAGGGGCTAAAGATGAGGGAGGCTTAGCCCTCAGCCACATGGCAGAGGGCATGCAACCAGGAGCTTGGAGAAAAGGGACTGTGTGCCCAAATGTTTTCCAATGTGTTTTTTTTTCTATAGTTTTTGGATTTTTATGATTATTTCAGCCTATTTTTAATGTATTTTAGCCATTATTGGGAGATCTGGAGCCTGATTTGAGGCTAGATCGTGGGGGGAAGTTGGGAGGTTGATGCCAAATTCAAATCTATATAAGACATGGGTTCTTATCATCATTTAGGAGGTTCATAACAGGATAAATGTTGAGGAATTTGAAAGCCAAAGCCATTTTTATGCAGGGAAGCCATTGAGTAGGGGAACTTTGCGGGCCAATTCCGGGAGCTATGCTCAACCGTTTTTAGTGCCGTCAATTGTGTTGAATTCTAGAGGTCGAGAAGAATACAACCAAATGAGTTTTTAATTCATTTGACACTTTTTTCATGTACTTTTGAAGCATTTAAGAGAAATAAGAAAGCCTCACCCACTAAGAAAAAGGCCCAGAGACGTAGGCAATCTTGCCGAACTCCATTAACAAATTTGATGTTATGGTTTGATGTTATTTGTGCTTACATTCTAATCTAGATTTATTATTATGGCTTATATAATATCTCATTAATTACTTCTTCTTTCATCAATTCCTAATTGGTAAATGAACCCATGCTTAAAACTTAACCAAGTCTTTAAAAGATCATTTTTAGATCAAGAGGCTTCAACAGAATGTGATGAGGAATTGATTATCCCGATATGAGATAATGGTTTGTGGTATCCCAGAATGTACCCACACTTGTTCAAAGAAGAGATTGGAATTGGCCTCCGCTATGATGTTCTTCTTATAGGTGGCCATAATCGCCATCTTGGAAAAGCGATCAACAACCACAAAAACAAATCCATTTCCTTGCTTATTGGATGGAAGGCCCAACTTGTAGTCCATTGAGATGGATTCCTAGGACCTGTCAGGAGTAGGTAGAGGAGTGTACATGCCTTATTTCTTAGTGGTCGGTTTGTAAATAATGTAGGCAGTGCAGGACCTGATATACTTGCTAACATCTTGTCGAAGCTTCGATGAATAGAAATTTTGTGGCAACACTGCCACTGTATTTTCTATGTCGAAGTGTCCTACCACCCAACTATAGTGGGATTACAAAATCAAATTCACTCACTCGCTTGATAGAATGAAGAGATGGCCTAGATGGCACAACAACCCATCCTAAAGATGGAAATTGGTGAAAGTTGTGTTTGGGCCCAACATCTGGTAGGTGGTGGAGAAGTCAACATATTTCTCATAGAGTTGGGTCCATCTAGAGGTCTCATGGATGAAAAAGTCTAGCATCGTGGTGAGTGCTACGACTGGAGGTTGGCCGAGGAAATCAACAACATGGTTGGTAATTCTTGTCTTATACTTGATGTTGAGGTGGAACTACTGCAAGTATGTGGACCACTTCTGATGGCGATCATTATGGAATTTTCCTTGTGTCTACATGAACTGTAGTGGTTTATGATCAGTGTGGGTGACTGTCTCCTTCCCGAGAATGTAATGCCTCCACTGGAGGTAGGCTTGCACAATGGAGTACATTTCTTTGTCGTAAGTAGGGTACTTATGGATGACATCTGATAGTGTCTCACTATGATAGGCCATGGGGTGGCCATGCTGAGTGAGAAAAATGCCCACAACATAGTCTGAAGCATTTGTCTCGATCTCAAAGGGCTATTGCAGGTAAGGTAATGAAAGAACTAGGGTTGAGCACATGCACTACTTCAAATCATCAAATGCTTGCTGTTGGGACAATCCCCACGCAAAATTTTCCTTACCATCACCTCTGGTTACTTGGGTGAGGGCCCATGCAATATGGGAGAATCCAAACATGAACCTATGATAGAAATTGGCAAGGAATAAGAATATCTGAAGCTCAGTGAGTGTGGTTGGGGCTGTCTACTCACAAATGACTTGGATCTTGGCTAGATCCACATGCACACCACACTCATCAACAATGTATCCTAGGTAATGGATCCTGTCCATGCCGAAGGAGTATTTTTCCAAGTTGGCATATAGCTTGTGCTATCGTAGAGTGTGCAAAACCCGGTTAATATGCTGGAAGTTGTTAAAATTTATGCTATTATTAGGTTACTTTCAATTTACTAGATAACAATAGTATAGACAAGATCACTGAGAGAAACACAATCACAAGAGTACACAAGCATTTATCCTAGGAAACCCTCAAGGGGAAGAAAACCCAACAAAAATTCCTTAATATATATAGCCAAGACAATGCCAAGACAATGATCCAAACAACACATAAATTCCTCTCCCAAGGATGCGCCTCTGTTTCTCTTCCTTCTTCCAGCAACTGGTAACTGCAACTTCCTTCAATACTTGCGCACTAGATGAATGAGCTGAGTGTGTGTCTAAGTGAGGCGCTAGCCTCCTTATTTATACAATTTTGGCATGTGTGGAAGTGTCTTTTCACTGACAGGGCTGACTTCTTCTTCTGGGTGGTTATAACTACCTTTAATATATTCTGGGGCCTCTTTAATATATCCTGGGGCCGACTTCTTATTCTGCCTATTACAATTAGGGTTTGACCAATCCGCAAAAGGGGATTTGGTCATTTACAATACTCAACATGATCAATCCACAAAAAGCGGATTGATCTTAATCAATAATAAATATATTTTATCTTTATCCACAAAAGGGGATAAGAATATTCTTTGCAGTTACACAATATTTTAACACTCCCTCTTAACAAGAAGGATATTCTTTATCTTTTGACAGGTCACTGGATGTCAACATCAAATAGGTAGCAACATCCACTGGATAACATTATCAACTGGGAAACATCATCAACTGGGTAACATCATTAACTGAATAACTTGAGGCATCCACTTGGTCATCTAGCATCATGATCATTGACTGGCATATCTATAAATCATTGAAAGTTTTGTTCTCTTTATCTTCACGCAGAAGATACTCTTTCTTTCTTTCGTCTTCACGTAGAAGTTACTTCTTTCTTATCTTCACACATAATATGTCTTATCTTCACACATAAGATATTCTATGAGTTTTGCCATTCCTTTTATGTTCTCCCTTCTCTTTTAGTCATCTATCTCACCCATCCACTGGGGAGGACTACTACCATAGCTTCACTCCTAGTCATCCCACATGAACTAGAGAAGCTAAGATGCTAGCCTGGTGTTGACGAGTGAAATTGACCGTCCGTCAACTGGGAGAGTGGAACCGGTCCGGGGTTGTCTAAATAACCCAAGCCGTTTGGAATGGACCACCTTGACGAGTTTAACGGCTCCGTTGGCCGCTCTAAGGTTTTCTATGAAAACCAAAGAGAGAAATGATCTGAGCTAAGTAATCTAACACTAAATACAACTAATGAAATGAACTAAGCTAACTAACTAAAATAAAGGAAACTAGAAACTAATAAAGCAAAGAAAAGGAACTAACATATTAAATGCACAATGCTCTAACTATTCTATCTACAAACTATAAATTACTCTTATAATAACTCAAATCAACTATCTAATTATCAGTTATAATATCTCTTATTCACAAATGTATACTATGAACAATCTACAGATTTGATTAAAACCTGCAAAACTCATGTATTTTCTGCCCTAAGACAACCAAGAATCTCTTTTTTGAATTTTAGATTTATGAAAAGAAAATAAACATTACTGAAATTAAACAATCTAGTAGAATTACTGAAATTAAACAATCTAATATAACTCTAATTAAGATTACATCTAAATTAAACTACTTAATGAAATCAGTAAACAAAAGACTAATTGACCTAGAAACGCTCCAAGTCTGCCTTGTGTATGATGACTTCTTAAGCTGGTCGGAGGAAGAAATTCACACCGTTTAGTCCTTAAGCTTCTCGTAAACGATTAGCTATGCTGCTTCTTGAAGTGTTTTACAGGACAAACAAGACATAAAAGAAAATCATAACAATCTTCTGATTATAAACTCCTGCAATAAGGGAAACCTGTTATGCAAGGACTTATATATAACAATTCAATCTATGAAGAAGACAAAGCTATCATTCACAAAATGAATCAACAACTGTTATGTCTTTTATCTATTTGGAAGAGACAAGATATGGATCACAGTAATAAAATTATATCATTTGCATTTGATTTAGATAGCTAAAGTAGTCATAAACCATAAGCAAAGTGATATACAAAACTTGAAACAAAGTGTTGATATATTGAAAAGCAAAAGCTATGAAAAAACATCAATTCTGCTTCAGTTTGTATCAGAATTACATATCCTTGTTCTCCCACAACTGAGGATGAACATTATTACAAAAATCAAAAGTATATATAGGTTTCTTCACAAGGTAAAACTTCCTTGTGGATAATATCAAATAGTTTTACACAATCTGGGAGATATCCCAAAATCACCTAAACTAAGGAAATAAAATGCAAGTAGAATCTGTAAGACATCCCCTAACTGCTCATCATATCTATTACCAATTCGAATTTGCCTGCAACAGAACACAAAGATCAAATTAGAAGGATGTTTTATTAGGAAAACAATAAAAAATTGACTTTACAGACTTAACTACAAAATCATCTGATTTTGTAGCTAGTCAAAAATAGCAAACATGACCAGATCTCAATCAAATCAAATCGAATCATCTTTTAATAATCCTCAAAAATGAATTACTAATAATTCAAGTGAAATTATCATTTAAATCAAATCATATCAAAATAAATGCAATCGAAACAGAGTAAAGAATGCTCTGTTTTTAGTTATCATAAAATCGGGGCAAATAATAATCATACTGTTTCGTATCCAAATGCAATTACAAGCCAATCGTATGATGTAATCCAAAATAGATATGATAATAATCGATCCTTATCACAATCGATTGGTTACAGCTATGTGAAATTCATATCGTTTTATTCAATTGTCAAAATGGACAGGCTATTGCAATTACAATCAAACAGAACATATCCATTAAAATTTGTTGTAGAATGCGGTTGCTGAGTATCGCATGGTGAACAAACATGAAAAAAATAATGATCATAACCATCGTTGACTCATTATTGTCATAGCAATAAATCGATATCGTTCAATTAAATGCAAAGATAGGTAAATCGTTTAGAATGGAATCAGACTGAATGAGTAACAATCAAACGCATTTCGTTATTGATCACCACACAGTCAACAGACAGGGTCTTGATAGAGTCAACAAAATCCATAATATAAACCGGGCAAATAACTGAAATGAATAAGGCTGAGTTTAATTATAGACACAAATCGTAAGACTTGGATACGATCAATTTCATTCCTCAAATCGAATTCAAACGATATATTTGTCACAATCGAATACAGTCCAAATTGAGTCGGTTGGGTATAACAGCCACTATTCATATCTATTCGTAATTTGATTATGTAACAAAATGATATTCGAATTGGTCCGAACATAGAATACACAATCACAACAGCTAACCAATTTGCCCATCATATCGCACAGGATACAACCAAATCGAAAAGAGATATTGACTGTGTTCCAAGATTGGGATATCAAAATAACCTGTGTTTAGAAAAGATATCTATAACAGAGTATTCAAATCAAATCCAATCATGATCAATCAAATTAAATCTAATCAAAACCAATCCAAAAATTAATTAACAAAACTTATATACAACAAATGCATGACAGAGCAGGTCAACAATGTACACAGAGTTTATGAACGTGCCATATAGATAGGTGAAAGTTATATCAGTGAGATTGCTGAGGCTATGCCAATTTGGAATTGACGATTGCCGTGGCTAACTCGACATTCTTGAACAGAATTGAACCAGTTGTTCATTGCTTCTTGTCAGAGGGTTCCACCTTCGCGTTACGACCAGTGAGCTTTGCCACTTGGTTTTCCAAATCATGGATTCTGGATTGCAACATCGGCACATCCAAGTAGTATCTCTCCAACCATAACCCACACTGATCGCAAGGTGGAACAACAGGTTGAGCATAAGGGGGTTTTGATGATTCATCGAGGGTTCCACGAGGTAGTTCAATGCCAGGGAATTTAGGATCATCCCACAGGCAAGGTGGTAAATTCTTGACAAAGTCATATGCAGGCTTGTCACACAAGCCTTCCGAGTAAGGATACTCGTCGGTGAGAAAACGTTCAATCTCTGAATTAGAGTCTTCGCTGACCACGATAGGCTCAGAGTTGGCAGGGGGTTTAGGTCTATTTCTCGCCATGCGAGAGATTAAGCGAGAGTTTTTCTTGCCTTTAGCATTAGTTTTAGCTTTAGGTTTTTTGGTTGCGGGTTTAGCAATGTGAGATCGGAAGAGCGGTTCAGCAGGACTCTTCCGATCTCACTTGGTTTTCCAAATCATGGATTCTAGAATGCAACATAGGCACATCCAAGTAGTACCTCTCCAACCACAATCCACACTGATCGCAAGGTGGAACAATAGGTTGAGCAGTCGAGGGTTTCGATGATTCACCGAGGGTTCCTCGAGGTAGTTTAATACCAGGAAAATTAGGATCATCTCGCAAACAGGGTGGCAAATTCTTGACAAAGTCGTGAGGAGGTTTGTCACACAAGCCTTCCGAGTAAGGATACTCATCGGCAAGAAAACGTTCAACTTCTGAATCAGAGTCTTCGCTGACCACGATAGGTTCTGATTTGACAGGGGGCTTAGGCTTATTTCTCGCCATGCGAGATATTAACCTAGCATTTTTCTTGCCTTTAGAATTAGCACTAGTCTTACCTTTAAGCTTTTTGGTTGCGGGCTTATCAATTTCAACCTGTTTAGTCACAGCCATAGGCAAATTCGTAGGTGGGTCGGGTAGGGGTTTGGGTAGCAAAACGCTATAAGGCACAGGGGGAATAGGTTGGTTTTCGGTTATCATAGGTTTATCAACCTGTGGAGGATCTGATTCTTCGAATCCATTACGACTGAGGAAATCAGCCCAACAATCACAACGTAACCCTAACTCGTAAACCATTATCATTTTAATCAACCCCAAATGGAAGAGGTTGGTGTCGGCTTGGCTGTGCTTGTACCTTTTAGCCATCTTGAACAAACTTCTATGCAGGTAGTGGGGCATACTAAGTTCGAAACCCATAAAAACCATCAATAGACGAAGGTGAAACAAGAAAATGAACCCGTACCTGCCCTCACAAGTAATGAATTGCTTGATTATCATTAGGATATAATACCAGCGTGGTTTCAACATTTTTGCAGGCAAGCCTTTGTCGCAGGAGTTCACCGTTCGAGACTGGAATAACAATGTCCACGGGACATCATCAACCTTGCAACTTTTGGACCACTTCTGTCCCGTAACAGGCAGGCTATTTGTTGAGCTGAGAAACCGTTCAATGATTTCAAGTTGAACATCTCCAACTTTGGCTCGGCAGCCATCGAATGATAATGCAAATTGCCGAGCCACGATAGGATTGTAACCATCGAACTTCTTTATAAACGGGAGCCACCCAAACTTTTCCAGGTCGCTATAAGCGCCATCAAACATCAGCAACGCTTGACACCCGTTGGGCTCGGCTCTTACGATAGGAGCCATGGCTTATGTTCATGATAGGGTTTGGATTAAACCATACAACACGCAGGAGTAAAAACGATAGGGTTTAACAGCTGCAGGCACTCGAAAAAGGATGAATCAATGTAATGTGTGCGAAGGTGGTGGGATTACCACCGCCATGCAGTGCATTAATGGCTGGGTACAACGCTTTCCCATCAGTCATCAACGTTTGAAACATATTAATTGGCCAACCCAAATCGGTGTACAACCACATCAACGTGCCATCGATCAAACATAAAAGAAATACCATATGTTAAATTCATGCGCCAAGTGTATAGTTCAATTCAACATGACATCCAAAGGTTTTACCAACACGACAAGTGTAACTCAAATCAAATTGATATATGACCCATGCATTTTTTAGCATAATTAAAGTGTAAAAACATTGCAACCAATGACTATATGAAATCGATAAGTTAAGAGCTCAAAACAATAAGAATCATATCATATATAAAATCAACCATGACCCTTATGAAATCAGACATAACTCATAACTTAACATTTTCAATAATTTACCAAAGAAATCAAGTAGCGCAATCAAAGTGAATGGATATAATTTGAAAGTCATTTCGTAGTCATACAATAATCCAATGGTAAAGTGTCTTTCAGAAAATCAATAAAAGACTACGACAGTCCAAACAACAATGGAGGAGTTTTCACACTTTCAGTTGTGAAAACTGAAACGAAATCAAATTGCAATTGTCGCAAGAAATGAAACCAATGTCTAGTTGCAAAATGCGACAATGACTTGTCGATTTAGAAGACAATTAGGTGTAGGCAGCTTTTTTAGGGCAATTAAAAAAAAATATTATTGGCTGCCAACATTATCCCAACTCCAAAGTTCAACTGATTTACAATTGTTTTCAAGCCCATAATAAGCTTTCCATCCCCCAATAATCCTTTTCTCAATGCTATAATTCAAATTAAGCTTGTGGTGAATATCAATTCCAAGATATTTGTATGAAGTTCTTATACATTAGGTATCTATTCATAGCCATGCTCTCAATGGGGGAGAGACTTGTTTCTACGAGGAGGATGGGATAGGGTATATTTCCTTTAATTTTGAGATTGTAGGTTATCAAATTTTTTTGTATTTGTTCTATATTTCTCCAGGATTCATGAGAGATACTACAACCCCAGACTTGACATCCATAAAGAATAACAGGTGTAACAAGAGTCTCAAAGAGGAGTTTCTTCTTATCCCAACTCCAAAGATCAGTTGATTTGCAATTGTTTTCAAGCCAATAATAAGCTTTCCATCCCCCAATAATCCTTTTCTCAATGTTATAATTCCAAATGAGCTTGTGGTGAATATCAATTCAAAGATATTTGTATGAAGTCACTTCCTCCAAGTTGTTGTTTTCATATGCAAATGTATCATAAGGGATCTTATTGGATTTAATAATCATGACCTTAGTCTTATTAGTATTAACAGTCATACCCATATTGGAGCAAAAATTCTTGAGGATTCTTAGTTGGTTTTCGAGATCATGGGGACTCCTTGCCATAAGAACGATATCATCGGCATAAAGAAGAAGATTCATGACTATACCAATGAGAATAGGGCCGACACAACCTGTTTTTTCCAAGCATTATTCTAACTTATCAATGTATATGCCAAAAAGGGTAGGGGACAAGGAACAACCTTGTTTGACTCTAATATTGCAGTTAATCTCTTTTCACCAGCCCTCAGTGTTTTTAAACTTAGCAATAACGTTCTCATACATCCTCATTGTAGCAGCCCTCAACTCGAGAGGCACTTTTATCTCTTCCAACCTATTCCAAAGGTTTTTCCTAGGAACCATGTCAAAAGATTTTCTAAAGTCAACAAAACAACAAAAAAGATTGGTTTTAGTATTGTGAAACTCCTCTGCAATGATCCTAAAGGTAACAAGATGGTCCACAGTTGAATGATATCTCCTAAATCTGGCTTGGCCTTTAGCTCTTTTACCGTGACTTTCTAGCCAAATGCTAATCTTCTTTTCCAAAATAATTCCATAAAGTTTGGGTAAAATTGGGCTAATCATAATGGTACTATAATTAGAGGGAATTTTTTTATCCCCATTTTTAAAAATAGGAACAATGAGGCTTTGCGTCCAGGGTTTAGGGAAGCCCTACTTGACTGCTAAATTGAAGAGCTTGTGTATGTGAGGGATAAGGATTTGCCCTCCAATTTTAAAATTTTCAACTTGGTAGCCTTCAATGTCCTTAGCTTTCCCATTTGCGAGTTGCTTAACCCTGAACTCTATGTCATCTAAAGAAAAAACTTCTTCCTTTGTAGGGACAATAGGAATAGTGTCCATGGAATTAGAGAACTCGTAAAGACTTTTAAGGTAGGAATTCCAGTTCGTTAAGGGAATCCTATTATTTTCTTTAGTATTGTGTTTTATAATTTGGCTCTAGAACTTCTTAGGATCCAACTTGTATAGTTGGGAAAGTTGCTCTTGCCTTTTATTGATATAGTATCTTTTTTTCCTTTTAAGTAGGGCTTTGTACGTATTGATCTTATCGAGTTTTAAGGGCTCATTAGAAGCATCCCTAATGGCTTTCCTAGCAATTTTACATTCTTTATCATACCAAGGGTTGGTTGTTCTATTATTCTTTTTATGGGACACCTTGAAAGAGAACTTGTTAATAGAAGTGGAAAGGGTAGTTGTAAAATTATGATAGAGTTCTTCAATGTTGTCCTTATAAGTTAGGAGGTTTAATTTACTATTTAAATCCTTTAAGAAAATGTCAATTTTACTTTTGTCGAAGCTCAAATTCCTTTGATTATCATAATTCTCTTCAATGGTGCTCCTATGCATGGAGAATTTTAGAGTTAGGGTTAAAGGTTTATGATCAAAATTAGGCTCATGGTCATTTAAAAGGTCAAAAGCTGTTATTTGGTTGGAAATGGGATATCAAATATCACATAATCTACAACACTACTACCTAGCCTATGAATACAGGTCATTTGGTTGGAGTTTGGCCACTTCATTACTCCATTGCAAATTATTAGGTCTTGAGAGCTCCAGAGCGTACTTAGTACCAAACAAATTCTCAATTAGGTCTTCGGAACTTCTTTTGTAGCTATTAGATAAAACAAGATCCTCATGTAGCTATAAAGGATTATGATTGGAGTCATCACTTATATTTTTTTTAATATATAATATTGTCACTCCCAACTTAAGGTTCCTACAAATTTAAAGAAAACTTCTACTTTCACAATATTTTCATTAGGAAGAGGAGGATTGAACCCGAGTAGACCAATTCAGCGCACCTGAATTTCTTTCTGAACATCTGGACCATCCAAACGGGATCCGCGCCTCTTATCACAGTTAACGTTCTCTCTTGCATATTGATTGTCAGGGAATCGATTCCTGCAACAAACCAAACATTAAAAAACGTTAATACCAAAAACAAATTAAATCGCAAGAACCCAAATATTTAATAACCTTCGACATTCGTAATAGAATGCAACGCGACTTCCTTGTATTTGGAGCACTGCGTGTCCAACCGTATCACAACTTTCTGCAGATCAGTGAGCATGTCAGCATTAACGAACAAATAATCAAACCCTAAATCTCATTACTCTTTAATCAAACTTAAAAGGTTAATGGGTGGGAGGATCATTACTCTTTGGAATAGAAGTTGCTATTCAATTCTAACAATTGAATTGATTTTTGGAATAAAAACTTTATTCAATTCTAAGTGGAATGGAATCATCAACCCTATTAAATAAACACTATCATGTTACCAGCAATGTTGGATTAGTAGATTTAGTGTATGATTAAGTATTTGTTCATTGTGATAGTTTTTGGTAAACAATTTAGTAAAGATAATGAAACTTTGATCCTTATTCAAACATCAAAAAATTATTTTTATCCAAACATTAACTATTTTTTGAGATACTTAATATTATAATTATGTTTTGAATAGTTGGTATATTATTTATGTTGGAAATATAACGAAATCAATAAGAGTTTTTTACAATGGTAAGGAGATGTGTAATTTCATTCTTTCTATATCTAATATCGTATTAATACATGATATTTAAAATAATAATTAAAAGTCCAATATAAATACCAGTTATCAAATTTTAGTGGATAACAAATATATAAAAGATAAAATAAAAAATATTATACTTTTATTATAAAAATTGTCATGCAAATAATAATAATATTAATTCAACATCCAACATAAATAGAAATTATCACATACTCAATAACAAACATATAAAAAATAAAATGAAAAATATTATATTTTCATTATAAAAAAATTACATGCAAATAATTTTAGTTTTTATCATAAAAAATCGCATTCCAGGTATAATGTATTAATTGAACTTTGCCTATATCTAAGATTTCACTTTCCAATAATATAAGAATCTTTTGGTTTTATCAATGAGATAGAAGAATAATTGTGATCCAAATATAAGCATAAAAGTTTACATCTAAGATCCCACTTTCTAACAATATTTATCAATAGAATCACTTTCTAATAATATAAGAATCTTTTGGATAGAAAAATAATTGTGATCCAAATATAAGCATAAAGGTTTACATCTAAGATCTCACTTTCTAACAATATCTATCAATGGAATCACTTTCCAATAATATAAGAATTTTTTGGATAGAAGAATAATTGTGATCCAAATATAAGTATAAAAGTTTACATCTAAGATCCCACATTCTAACAATATCTATCAATGGAATCACTTTCCAATAATATAAAAATCTTTTGAATAGAAAAATAATTGTGATCCAAACATCAGCATAAAAAGTTTATATCTAAGATCTCACTTTCTAACAATATAAGAATCTATAATGTCTATCAATGAAATAGAAAAGCAATTGTGATCCAAGTATAAGAACAAAGTATAAGCACAAAAACTCACACCAATAATATCTAATCACTAGAAAACCATCATACCACTAGAAAACTCTACTAAGAAGCATTTGTATTATAATATTTCCAAAAGATTATATATATTTATCTATCTATATATATAACCACTATAAAACTATCTAACTACTAAAAAATTATTGGAAAGCATTGTATTACTAAATAATTAAAAAATTATTGGAAAGCATTGTATTATTAAATAATTATTGAATATGCAAAAAAATATGATTATTTAAATAAATATTATTTTATATTATTTATAATAAATTAATCAAAATATTTAAAAAACATTAATATTAAATGTAATTTGATAATCCAATAACTGACAAAAAAAATATATATAAGAAATAACTAATCAAGAAAGCTTTGAATCATTATGGTACATTTAGGCTTTCAATATGTAATAGAAGTATGCTCATCATGAAAGCTTTGAATCTTTGAATCATTATGGTATCTCTTAGGCTTCCAATATGTAATAGAGGTATGCTCTTCATGGAAATATGTAAAGGTTACTTCAAGTTTAATGCATAGAGGTGTATAGAGCATGTTTTCTTTTATATTGTTTCATTAATATTAATATTAAAATGTTTTTATATTGTTTCATTTTTTTGATATTCAAGATAATAAAGCATTTGTTGCTCTTTTTATTGATATTGAAGATAATTAACTATGGTAATCTTGGAATACTTTCTTAATGTTTTTCAAAAACAAAAATAAAACTCAAAAAATATTCATGTAATTTCTTATCATCTTAAGGTTTGATAAACCAATTAAATTAACATTATTTAATTAATATATATTTGCATAAATTCATTAAGTGTAGAAACTTCTAATAGAAAATATAAATTTATTTTATTCACTTTGTTCAAAGTTTTGACAAAGCTAATTTACTTTAATTTTTTTAGACTATTAGATTCTCAAAAACTTGTTATATAAATTTCTTTATTTTTTAAAAAACAATTATGTGAGCATTATAAATTTACAGCATATAAAACGTTTCCATTGAAAATTTCATAATAGAGTGACAAGGTATACCTTGTAAAGCACTTTCATCATTTCCATCATGTTCAGATGGCTCTGGAGATAATAACTCAAGATGTAATTTGATTTCCTATATAATACAATCAATATTAATTAGAATAAACATTTTAGTTTTTAGTTTTTTTTTGATAATCACTATTAAAATTCAATTATATAATTGTTGACGAAATTGCAACTTTTTATTGCTTAAATTGCATATTTTAATTGATAAACAAATTCAACACTTTAAAAAAAATGATAAAACACTTAAACAGATTCATCCACTCAAATCTATAATACCAATAATTTTTTATCATATTTTAAACAAAATCTAATCTAAAAATGCCAAAATTTAAAAATAGAACTTTTAAACTATACTCTGAATTATAACTACAACCCATCCATATTACAAACAAACAATGTAAAATTAAAAAAAAAAAAAAAAAACCCTAAACTAAATTATAACTACAGATCACCCATATTGATAACAAACAACACAACTAAATTATAGCTACAGGTTACCCATATTGATAACAAACAATATACAATTTGAGCAAAAGTTGCTATATAAGTTAAAAAATGTGACACCGATACGTTGTCCGCTTAGCTCCGTTGTTGATAAAAATCCACGTGGCAATCTTTATAGGGCAACGTAAAGTTGAAAATTTTTGGCATATTAAAAAACGCGTCAACAAAAATTATAAGCCAAATGACAATGGAGATACGGATTTTCATGATTGTGGGAGGTGGTGAGTCAATTACATCATACACAATGAGCATCTTGCTAAATGTTAAAGAGCATTTATATTCAATGAGCAACTTGCTAAATGTTAAAGAGCATTTGATTTGGCTACATAGTATTTAATGTTCTGTTTGCTGAGTTGTGCATCATCAGATTTAAATGATGATTTATTAAATGGTGTAGAATGAGAATAGAGAGCATTAGTGTTGTATTTTGTGAATATTAAAGATGTTATAAGGTTGTTGAATTGATAATTTAATATATTTTTATTATTTATTTTTGTTATAAATTTGTATGATAGTTATATTGTTATGGAGAAAATTATGCACCATGTATTAAGTCAATGATTAGTGTGTACCATTTTTTTTTGTGTACATTTGATATCACATTATTTATCATCCAATGAACATGATAGAAAGAGAACACTTCCAATCATTAACTTAATGCATGGTACATATCACTTGCCATAAAGATAAATCTAGATTATAGCTATAAATTACTAAAGATTATAGCATGGAGAAACATGGAAAATTACTAATCATTAACTTAACACATGGTACAAATCATTAGCCATAAAGACAAGTCTCAAAAAAATTACCTTACCTAATGTGGGAAAAGTACAAAGCAAATTAGTGTTGGTATTACAATATTTTATTTTTCTGTGTAAGCTAGAAGTTGATATTATCTTCTAATAACCACAAAATATTACATTCAGGTTTTCTGTGAACTTGGGCTGCCAACAAAGGAAACCAGCGCAACCTGGCAACCCGGGTGCTAGTTAAAATAGTCTACTGCCTCGTAGGGCCAAAAAAAACTAAGAGTTGTCCTCTATAAACCCATACATATCTCTTGATTTTAACAAAAAAACTGCATTGCTCAGTTGGGTTGGTTGGATTCCATGTTTCCTGACAAATTGTCTATAAATGCCAACTAGGGGAGATCTTGGCAGGATCAGATCCATTCTGGATTATGGAGAGCATGTTCATGATTACTTAGGCCTTCCATAGTGAGCTTCTTTTGAATTCCAAGATGACTGACATCTTGGATTCACCAAATGAGTGCCCAGAGCTAAACGAAGTTATTTGAATCATGTCCCAAACTTATTTCTAATATATAACAATGAGACAATGATCATCTCAAAACACTACCCCAAAACCCATCGGGTTGAGATTTCCCTTGGAGGCTCCATCAAAGTTGATATTAAGGAAGCCTGGAGGTGGTCGATGCCATGAGATGGCATTGTTTGAGAATATCGAGTTGTCATGCCTCTGCAGAGGGAGGGAGGCTAATCCAATTTTCCATTGGAGAAGAATAATCCTTTCATGTGTATCACATTTCAGGTCTTCGGTCGTCCATTTTTTGAGGTGCACGGTTTCTTGAATATTTTCATGGATCATAAACCATATTTTGTGCTAGGCAAGTTGTTTTGTATGGAAAGTTCTTTGATTCCTTTCCTTCCATATTTTCAACATTAAAAACCCCAGAATCAATTTCCATATCCTATTTAAGATGGGACTTTTTAAAGACAAAAGTCTCCATTTGTTAATTGTGGAAGTGAAGTTCTCTCAGTTGGGATCAAAGGTTCTCATAATTATAGCTTTCTAATCCCAGAGGGTAGAGATTTTTAAAATAAATTGAGAATATGCTTCATGCTCTCCTCGTGTTGCATATAGAGTGGACACGTTGAGGGACGAACGAAACCCCTTTTCCGAAGATTATCCCATGTAAGGATATGTTTATGTGTAACTAACCAGAGGAACATACTTAACTTTGACCACAGGTTGAGATGCTAGATGTTCCTTCACGTTGCTTCATATTTCCATGGATTTAGATCTAGTTCTACTTGGATCCTAAGCTCCTCACTCGTTTCTTTCCACTCCCTAGAGAAGCAAGAGGAGGAAGAATTTTTCCAATAGTTAGCAACCCAGGTAGTCTTGGTCTACTCCATCTGAGATTGAAAGTGAAACAATGTGTCCATGTTCTATAGAGGTTGCATGTGTTGCCAATATTTTGTCTAGAAAAGGGACTATGGACCATCCCTGATATCCCAAAAAGCATGCTTTTGCACTAAATTGTAATTGATCCTAGAAACATTCCAAATTAATGAACCACTGCTTTGCTCATTTAATTTGATAAGTCCCACTACTTCCACTATTGGGGTATATTTGAGTCTCCACAATTTGGCCCAAAGGTCTCTTGGGTTTTTGAGCCATTGTCACCATATTTTGGCTCCCAAGACTTGGTTCAAAGTGAAAGGGTCCCTCAACCCCAAGCCTCCAACATTTTTTGGGTTGCAAAGATTGTCTAAACTGACTAGTGCCCATATTTTCCCCTCCTTTGTTCCTTGCCATAAAAAAATTGTTTGCAAAGTTCAAGTAGTTTTGAGCACCGAAGTAGGGGTTGCTAAAGCTAAAAAAATGTAGATGGGAATAGCTTTAGGGAACGACTTAAGAAGCACTACCTGACTTGCGATATTGAGAGAGCGAAAGGTTCAAGAGTTGAGGAATTTTTCCAAAGAAGAAAGAATTTCTTCCCATGAGTTGTTGCGTAGAGCATTGTCAATCAGAGGGATGCCAAGATATTTGGATGGAAGGGAGCTTCTGGTGAAACCCAGGATGCAAGTGATGTGAATTTGGACTACGAGAGGGGTATTGAATAAAAGAGACTAGGATATTTCAGTATTAATGAAGGTTCCAGAGGATTCACTGAAGTCATTGAGTATACAAAGGATTTTATTAGCTTCTTTAGTAGTTGTGTTGGCCATCATCATGGTGTCATCAACAAACTACATGTGAGAGATGGGAGATTGGAAACCATGGAGTGGGAGGCCAAAAAGGAATCCATTGACTATAGCTACTTTGATGTAGAGGATGATACCTTTTTCCATGATGACAAAAAGGAAGGAGGGAAGTGGGTCCCCTTGGTGAATTTCTCTATAAGGGAAAAAGGTCATTTCAAGGACCCCATTGACCAGAATCGAGAAGAAGGATGAGGAGGTAAGGTTGAGAGTTCAATTGACCCAATCTTCACTAAAACCAAAGGAAAGGAGAATCGATCACGTGTATTTCCATATTAACTTGTCAAAGGCTTTAGATAAGTCCAACTTGGTAAGCATGCCCAGTGTGTGAAAATATTTTAGAGAGTGAATAACCTCATGAGTGAGGATAATGCTATCCAAAATCTGGAGACCTTCTACATAGACTAAGTGTTGATGAGAAATAATGAAAGGAAGGGGAGGTTTGAGTTGGAGAGAAATTACCTTCGTAATAAGCTTGTAGATGACATTGCAGAGCGCTATGGGGTGGAATTGCTTCAGATTCGTGTCGTGATCCTCTTTGGGAATGAGCATGAAGAACATAGCATTTATGGAAGGAAAAAATATAAGAGAGATCCGAGAATATTCAATTATCTTCCATAATTCATCTCGTACCATGTGCCAACAATGATGAAAAAAATATGTGGTGAAGCCATCTAGTCCTAGTGATTTTCCATTGGGCATATCCTTGATTTCCTAATCCACCTCCTCTAGAGTGATCGACCTTAAAATAGAGGAAATATATTCTACCGAGATTAGGGAGGGGATGTGATGAGTTATTTTGTGAATGGTCGTTGATCTGTCAGGGCAGGGTTCCAAAAGAAGATCCTGGTAATAATCGACCAAATCCTTCTCAATGCTATTGTGATACAATATTTATTTCCCCTGAGCATTGTTCAACTTGATGATTATGTTGATATGTCAATATTGGATCATAGACCTGTTAGAACCCTATATAATAGGGAATCAGTATTCTGAATAATATTTATCTATTTCAGGCGTTATGTGTTTGCTCATGACGCATGGTGAAGGCGACAGAAAGCGCTCGACACTGTACATGCATAAGATGAGTACTTGCACGCGAGCTTCAAGGCGAATTCCGGTGCATTTTTAGCAAAAAATTGTGAAGTGGTTTGAAATGGAAAAATTTGACTCTTGTGGGTAAATGTAAAGTTGGGTTTATTAGCCTAATTTGGGTTTTTATAATCTATTTTTGGTGAATTGAGCAAAAATTGCCCCCTCGGCCTTTATGCACAGTTTTATGCAAAAATTGACAAATATTTTTCCAAAATTTATATTGGCCTAGGGCCAACCTCCGAATACTCAACACCGAGGATAAGTACCATGTCATGCACCAACAACAAACACACAAGCCAGCACCAGCGCCAACACCAAACTCCAAAGCCCAGCCTCGGGCTCACTTCATCGAGACAACATGTGACTGTCGGCTCATATAAACGCCAAACGTTCAAGTTACCGCATACTTTAAAAATAAAAAACACAGAGTATGCGATGAGAACACCCAGGTACCAACAGAGGAAAGTGCCAACTACCGGGTTTAGCAGGTGTATCATGTCAAAGTATTGGATAAATATTTGAAGTGCTCAAAAGTTTGAAGGTTATACCAACGCTCTATCCAAATGTTGATGAATGGATAGACAGAGCACATTTCATGTGAAAGATACGATAGTGGCAGATGTGACACAACTGCTCATCAGTTATTTTATCCTCAGAAACCTTTGTTTAAGACTATGTCATCTGAATGCCTCAATAAGGTGCAATTCTATAATGGTCAAAATGCAGTAGTTGCTGTCAATGTTCACTATGGATATAACCAGGAAGACTCTCTGGTCACTAACCATGCTTCAATAGACCATGGAATGTTCCGATCAATGCATTTTCATAGCTTTGTATCTGAGACAGAACACGATGAAAATCATTTTAACAATGCTTCTTCTTCAAGACTAGAAGTAGATTTTGGGAAGCCTCTAGCAAAAAATTTGAAAGTAGATAAGATTCATACAGATGGACTTCCGAACATTGACTCAGATTTCCTCAGTGGTGATATTTTGATTGGGAAGGTGGGTTCACAGCCGTCTGATGCAAATCTCATCCTTAAGTTAAAGCACAGCGAAAAGGGAAGGGTTGATCAGGTTGTTCTGGCAACTAATGATGATGGGAGAAAAATTGCCTGGGTAAGACTCAGAGAGGTAAGATCTCCGTCTCTTGGAGATAAATTTTTGAGCATGCATGGCCAGAAAGGAGTTGTGGGTTTTATAGAAGAACAGGAAAATATGTCTTTCACAAAAGAAGGGGTTGTTCCTAATATAATCATCAATCCGCATGCCTTTCCTTCCAGACAAACACCGGGCCAACTTTTTGAATGCGCACTTGGAAAAGAAATTTCCGCCCGTGGCCTTGTTGGCGATGCTACACCTTTTAGACCTATCACTGTTGAGTATATCACTGAACAGCTTAAAATTTGTGGCTACCAACAATGGGGAAAAGAGCAGATGTATAACGGGCGGATCGGTGGTAAAATGAAAACAAGGATATTCATTGGTCCAACAAGGATATTCATTGGTCCAACATACTATCAACGGCTCATACATATGGCAGACAAGGAATTCAGTTGCAGGGAACACATGGCAAAGGTTATAGCATTGATCCTCCAACTAGCAGCATACCTCAAACAACCTCAGGCATTCGACTGTTGCTGCATTTATTTATTGTGATGCTGTTAAATTCCATTCTCCAGCAAACCTTAACAAACTCCAGATGTTCAAGCAGTAGTTGCCAAATCGACTTTCCTTTGATTTGTTGTCTTGTTTGTTTTAGAGATAGTCTACAGGTGTCGATATTTTGTTGTAACTATTTTTCTATTCCTAGCAAACAGAGTTAAATCTAGAATCTTCTAAAGACTGAGATATTTTTGTATTTATACACATGTAAAAGACAAAACAGGGGTTCGACTGGGCTGAGAAGAGAGGGTTTGACCTGTGCAAAGTTCCTTTTGGTTCGACCTGTGTGAGGGGGTTCGACCTGTAGGAATTTTTTTTCCTTTTTGTTGGACAGTGGGCTGTGTTTGGCCAGAAATGTTTTATGTAATCTTTAATGATTGATCAGTAATTGGGCATGTTGTTTACAGGATTCTTGTGTGGAGTGTTGGTGGTGTTTTCCTTCTCTGTTATTTGTTTTCCTGTTACCATTTTGCTTGTTTTCAATTTCTCATTGTCAGAAGATAGTAACAGAGCAGAATTTATTAGCAAATACTCTGCATCTGATCTTGTGATAATCTTTATGTTTTCTTCTGAAGCTCAGTCAAGGAATTCTTAGCTTCTCCTTTGCTTGGCTTTTTCCTCCCCTATTTCTTCTTCAAATCGACACCATCAAAACTTAATTCGATCCAACATTTCCACTACCTTGCTCTGTGTAAGAACTTTGTCCAGATCTGAGAATGAATCAGATATTTAAGCACAGACCCCATTTTCCCAATGGCCCTCCTTGCTATCCCAAACTAACCATTTAAAAATAAAAAACCCCATACTTTCATAGCTAGCCTAACATCTGTCCTATTCTATACCAAGTTAATTCAGAAAGAGAGATCCCTCTCTGAGTCTTGGAGGGATAGATCCAAGACTCAAAGTGGTTCGAGGTTGCCTCTGTGACTGCCCCCGCAGCCTTGGGCAAATCACAGAGCGCTAACAAGACCTATGAAAGAACTTAGATTTTTTCTCGCCATCCTTGAGCCATTGGACCCTAGATTTTTGTCTTCAAAGGGTCTCTTCTTGATCATATCTTTCATTTAGTTGTTGTTTAAGATGCTTATATTCTTCTTGTAGTTGATCGATGTTTCCTTGTGTTATAATCTATTGTTGAATGTCTACAATTTTATTTTATAGGTCCCTTTGAGCTTGGAAGACGTTTTTGTTCCATTCCTTTAGGTGCAATTCAGAATTTTTTAACTTCTTTTGGAAGCGGTACATTAAGGTGTCGTGGAGAATGGTGGCATCCTCCCACCACTTCTAAACATTCTCCTAGAAATTAGGGTGATTTATCCAAAAAAAAATTGAATCGGAATGGCTTACGTTATGAAGATCTTGTAGTATCTGGCCATAGATGTATGGGCCAATGGTCGAAGCTTGCAATTGGGATGATGTTGGATTCCTCTTATAGTCCTTCCAACATGAGATTCTTTGAAACTAGGAAGCGATAAAGAAGACATAATACCTGTTGAGATCCATATATCCGATTGGTTCATGTAAAAAATCCATTTATGTTGTCTAGATATATCATGCGTAGGTTTCTGATGAGATTCCATAACCCTTCACTATCATTTTCTAAACATTGGAGGAAACCTCTCTTCTCCTTGAGGGAAAGGATAATGTTGAATTCCCCGCCGAGGATCCATCATTGGTGTAGAATGAGATCACCAAGATCTTCCATATTTTCCAGTAAAGGGGATTTTTCCACTAGATTAGGTGGGCCAAACACATTAGTAATGAGCCCCTCTTTGTGTGAACCAATGAATTTGTAGCTTGTTGAGATGGTCCATTTAGTCATGAAAAAGTTATTGAATACGACTGTAGAAAGATTCCATAGAATGGCCAGTCCTCTTGATACCCCTCACAAGCTAGTATGAACATGTTGGTCATTTCTCCAACATCTAGCTAAAAGTGATTCTACTTCAACCCTACATATTTTGTTTCCTCAAGTAATAAAATGTCTTGGTTTTCCACTATAATCATGTTTCAGAGTGCACCCCTCGCGATTCAGTATGAACATGTGATATAGGTGGATATCGATGGCCACCCACCTTTTCCAACTAGCTCAAAATAGTTTTCTGACAATTTTGGTAATTTACTATTTTTAGCAGTTTTCACTTCTAGAGCCATTTTGAGGCCCTAAATGATTTTTTTGGGGGAACATAGGTTTTCAATATGTAATTTCCTTCTATATTGTTCCTAAAATGAATATCCTCAATGATACCTTTCCAACGGGCTATCATACGCATAAAACGGAGCTCGTATGCAAAGGTTACGACCTTGAGAAGTTGATGTACTAACTTA
>CBVK0100269068.1:0-12062 GCA_900067695.1 Picea abies
GACACAAAGCTTCTTTGCATTTCTATGAAGTTTTCAATGATTTTGTCTTGGTTTTCAAAGGATTATTGTTTGGAAAAGATACCCCCAGAATATCTGACCAAGCAAAGAAATTCCTGGATAAAAAGGGGACGTTGGAGCAAATGGAAAATCACAACATTATCAGAATTTTTGTTTCTAAGGAAAATACCTCCTTTCTTCCATGGCATGTATCCGATAAAATGTTTATTACAAAATTCGCAAGGCAGTATAATTTCTGGCTGTACTTTTTTCATGAGAAACGAAAAAATCAATTCATACCCTTGCCTTGGAAAATTGGGGGCTTTATATTCAAGAATATAAACAAAATTGATGAATTTGCAAACTACTTCCACAATTTGAATCTCAAATATGCTGAAAAGATAAAAGGGTTCGACCCTAACGGAATTTTTGTGGAACATATGTTGGGAGTAGGATTCAACAATTCATTTATCCATACTATTCTGAGTGAAGAAGAAGATAATAACTTAGGCGATCCTACTCACAATGCTGGTGACTTGGAAACGATACTTAGTACCAATGAGTTTTACAAGCAGAAAGGAAAGGGTCCCAACGAAAAGAGTGCCCAGTCCCCAATTGTTACTCCTAAGACTACAACATCTCAGAGCAATGCTCCAGTATCCCACCCATCTAGAAAAGTAACCAACAGTAGTTCAGACAGCGGAGGAGAAAATAATCCCCCTCCTGGAAAAATTGAGAGCTCGCACAAGCTTCGTCTGAGAAAAAATTGGAAGAACGATGTGCAAGAGGAATACGACCAATGCATGGAGAGTGACATCAATAGATTCTCACTTGAAGACATGGATCTCGAGGAGGATGTCGAGAAGATGTTTCCCGCGATGGATCAACCAGGGAACATGGCCCATCGAAATTCATCATTGAAAATTATTGAGAATGAGACCTTAAATGAGGAAGATTCATTTGCTTTTCAGAGTGTTGTCTTTGACAGGGAATCTAAGAAATTGATTATTGAGAAAGGTGATGTGAAGAATAAAAATGAAAATTTCGTTTAGAGGTTTACCTAAGAGATATGCGGCCTTCCCATATTTCTAGAATTCATAGAACAACCAAGGATGCTCTGGATGACTCCATTGGTGGTCTTGAAGAGGAAAACACAAAGTTGAAATAAATGATCAAGGAACTGGAAGACACCTCAATGCCTCTTCCACTTCTTGCCAGTCCTTTGACAATTGTTGGACCCATCACAACCGCTGCTAAATTAAAAGGATCCTCAAGCTTACTTACATTAGCCAGGAGCTATGTGGAGAGAAATATTCAAAAATGAATGGAATTGATCATAGAGGGATGAGAGATTTCAAAAAACATGGTTTCTTTTGGCTCGAGGGCGCATGCCTTCCATGAGTATTTGTAAGCCGACCTAATGAATGAAGAAGTTTTTTACCTTGATGCTGTAGTACCCTTTGGAATTAAAGTTTCCAACATGACATAATTAAGGAGAAGAGAGGAGGATCTGGCCTCTCCAAGTCGTATCAAATAGTTGAATGCGTGTTGGAAAGAAAAGATACAAAATTTGAATAATATTGTTCAAGCATGTAACCAAGCTATATCAAGGAGGGATAACTATTCAAAAGGCTCACAAAGGTGAAACTATTTGGAATCAGTAATGAAGTCCAAGACTCCAAATTAATCCTCAACTCATTGTTCCTAACAAAGCAACAATTTGAAGAGCAAGTTGAGATATTTAAAGGGTTTTCAGTTGAAAAGTTCTATGGTATACTTGAATATGACGAGGACGACATAGACAATTGGCTAGTGGACTACTCCGTGAAAAATCAGGACATTGAAGAAGCATTACATGACATTTCACTTGATTTGAAAGACTTGGAGGGAGAGCTGTTCAACATCAAAATACACCATGAAATCAACGTGGCACCAATGAACAGTTATATTGAAGAATGGTTTAAGAAAGTGATCGAAAAATTAACCACCGAGGGGCAAGAAACAATTAAGACGATTACTGTAACCATTAATAAAGACAATAAAAGGACACCAACAAGCAAGTGAAAAGTAGAGAGACCATCATAGTAAGTTTATGCTAATCACATCCTTCTTTGTTTATCAAGTCCTTCATCCAGTTATTCCACCTCTTTCACTATAAAGGTTTAACCGAAGATTGATATCTTCTCTTTTCTTCTTACCAGGTCTTGCTGTTCTTTTACCTTCCACCATTTTCCTTCTACGAGCTTAATTCTTGTGTATATTTTCTTTATGGTCCGCGGGAGCCCCAATCCCAATATTTAAGACAAACACATTTTAAATTTCAAAGAATATGTAACATACTATATATTTTTTCGAAATTTCAAGAGAGCTACTTCAGGAACAAACTAATAATCGGATAAGACATTAACTAAGAGGATAAGACAATGAATGTATGGATAAGGAAATGAATGAGGAGGAAAGGGTCAGTGAAAGAGGGATATGACGGGAGGAGGCTTACGGAAGAAGGATCATTATTTTTTTTTTACGGTTCTCTGGGATTTTCTGGTGGGGAGTTTGAGTTCTGCAGTTGGGGTAGGATCATTATGGGGGGCACTGGTTTGCTGGGGGTTTTGGGCACGGGGGCCAGGATAGCCTTAAGGTATCCTGGAGCTAGGAAGCCAGATAGGCTGCTCCTAGCTAGCAGGGAGGAAACACGGTTTGGGCAGAGTTGATCAGTGCATCAGGCAGCAGCAAAGCAACAACATGGCAGCAGGGAAGGGACAATCATACCGGCAGAAATTAGCATCAGAAGCAGGTAATTTGTTATGAAAGTGCCAAGTTTTCTTTCTTTATGTTGTAGTTAAATGTTAATCTCTGCTGAATATTCTGTATATGCTAGTGATTAAGTTATTTGTGTGATTGAAATGAATTATATCAAAATTTGTATTTCCAGGCACTACACCCCCTTGGGAAAAATTGAGATCTCTCACAAGCTCCCTCTGATAAATAAGAGGAAGAACGTTGTGCAAGAGGAAGATGACCATCACATAGAAAATGACATCAACAAATTCTCTCTTGAAGACATGGAGCTCGAGGCAGATATTGAGAAATTTTTTCCCACAATTGATCAGTCGGGAAACATGGCCCATCAAAATTAATCATTAGAGATCATTGATAATGAGACTTTCAGTGAATAAGAGTCATTTGATTTCCAATTCATTGTCTTCAACAAGGAATCTAAGAAGTTGATTATTGAAAAAGGTGACATGAAAAATAAAAAAGGAAAATCTCGTTCAGAGGTTGACCTAAAGGATTTGCAACCTTCCCAAATTTCCAAAATTCACAGAGCAACTGAGGATGCTCTTGATGATTCCATCGGTGGTATAGAAGCATAAAACACAAAGTTGAAATAAAGGATCAAGGAACTGGAAGACACCTTAATGCCTCTTTCACTTCTTTCTAGTCCTTTGTTAATAGTCAGACCTACCACGCCTACTTTTAAATTGAAAGGATATTCAAGCCTACTTACATCAACCAAGAGATATGTAGAAAGAAATATTAAGAAAAGAATGTCATTGACCATAGAGGCATGGGATGTTTCAAAAAACATTGTTTCTTTTGGCTCGAGGGTGCATGCCTTCCATGAATATTTGCAAGCTGACCTAAAGAACGAAGAAGGTTTTTACATTGATGTTGTATTACCCTTTGGAAAAAAAGTCTCTAACATGACGTAACTAAGGAGAAGCAAATAAGATATGCCCTCCCTAAGTCGGATAAAATAGTTGAACGCGTGCTGGAAGGAAAAGGTTAAAAATTTGAATAATATTGTTCAAGTATGCAGCCAAGCTATATCAAAGAGGTAAGAACTGTTCAAGAGGCTCACAGAGATAGAACTAGCCAGAAGTACTAACGATGTACAAGACACTAAATTAATCCTCAACTCAATGTTCCTAACCAAGCAACAGTTTGATGAACAAGTTGATATTTTTAAAGGGTTATTAGTTGAGAAGTTTTATGGTATACTTGAATATAATGAAGATGATATAAACAATTGGCTAGTGGACTACTCCATGAAGAATCAATATATTGAAGAAGCATTACATATTATTTCCCTTGATTTAAGAGACTTGGAGGGAGAGATATTCAACATCAAAATCTGGCATGAGATAAACGTGACACCAATGAAAAATTATGTTGAAGAATGGTTCAAGAAAGCAATCGAAAAATTGGCCAATGAGGGGCAACAAACAATTGAGATGGTTCTTGTAACCATTAATGTAGACAATAAAAGGACACCAGAAAGAAAATAAAAATATGAGAGACTGTCATAGTCTTGTTGTTCTTTTACCACCCATTATCCTCCTTCTACAAGATTAATTCTTGTTTATATTTTCTTTATGGTTTGCGGGAGCCCGAATCCTAGTCCTTAGGACTAACACATTTTAAATTTCAAAGAATATGTAATAGACTATATATTTTTAAGAAATTTCAAGAGAGCTATTTCGTAATCAGTTTTGAATGTGCTTTGTAACTCTGAGTTTTGAGTATAAAGTATTTGAGATTGATCTATCATTATCTTTATTTGAGCTACCCATGTTTCCACTTTGTTAAAGCTATCTTATGCATGCATATCATATTCTTTTTATTTTATGTGATCATAATTATTTAGTTTAACTATGATGGATGTCAGGAAATTTTGTCTATCTTTTTTAAATGTATGAAGTGTGCGGTTCCTGCTCATTTCTCAGGAACTTTCTTTAAAAAGGATTTTTTTTTTTTTAATTCTGATAAACCTGGGGAATGAACTAAAATTTAGAATCTGGTCTAGCATTTTTTGAAAAATATATGAATTTTCCCCAGGTCGATCAGCCCCACCTGGAAATTGGATTGAATAATCAATGAAGCATATTACATCAACTATATAATTTGGTCATAACTACAGCCAAGACCCGAGAAGAATTAGAAAGGTCCTGGCAGATGTTAGTTCGTGAAGAAGAAAGAGAAATCCTTCGGAGACAGAGGAGAGATGAGAGACAAGACCGAAGAAACTAAAGGCTAGCTAGAGCAACACAAGGACAAGGTCGAGATTGCAGTTGGACGAATACAAGGGACCCATTACTAGAAGTAAAAGCAAGCAACTTTGTGTTCTAAAAAGTGGAAATCCTATCCCTAGAACATCTCTAGATATGGTAGAAAGAAATGAAAAACCGTGAGAAGAACCATATGAGGAGAGACAAGGAGGCGGAAAAGGTCCTACAAGAAATCAAGAAAATCAAAGAAGAATAAGAGATTCCCCTTTAAATCTTCTAGGAGAGAAACATGACCTCCATGTTCACCCTAAGGGTACCTTGAAGGAATTTTCTGGAGAAAGAAAAATCGATGCAAAGAGGCACCTTCACTTATTTATTGATGTTTGTGATTTTCATTGTGTTGAGTATGATGATGTCGTGGTAAGGTTGTTTCTTCAAACCTTATCAGGAAGAGTATATGAATGGTATATGACATTACCCAGTAGATCAATTTGATCATTTAATGACCTCAAATCCATGTTCCTGAATATGTTTTCCACTCCAATTTCTTATCATACCCTTCTCACCGATTTCACCTAGATTGGTTTGAGGAAGAATGAAAGAATACAAGATTTTAATCTCAGGTTCAATAAAACCTTGAGTACGATTCCAGAAGATAAAAGACCCAATGACCCAATTGTGCTCGGTTTTTATAAGAATACAATGCTCCTGAATGTGAAATATGCTATCAGAACATCCCAAATGGATACCTTGGAGGAGACAATGACTAAAACCACTGAGATGGAAGAAATTATGATTGAAACGGGTGCTGACCCCAACATTATACTGTGAAAAGTACAAAGGCATTTAGGAGGATTAAGTATTGATAATCAAGGAGCCTCTAGTTCAAGGAAGAATGAAGAATTCAAGCCACGAACGGCTCAAAACTAGACATTTGAAGGAGGATTTTTCAAGGGAACCATACCAAACGTAAAGTTTGACCCCGTGGCGACACAAGAAACTAAGCAAAGAATTGAAATTGCACAAATGAATAGAACTATCAAGCAAATGAAAAATGAGATAACCCGACTAAGAAGGAGAGATAATTATGCTGCAAATCCAAGAATTCCAGTCCCAGAGCAGAGAAGGAACCCTCCCCAAGAAAACATAGTGAGGTTTGAAAACACGGATAATCCGCAAAGACCAAGGGTTCCCAGGAAGCCTACTCCTAATGTAGCTGCGTTGGATGATATGTATGATGAGCAAATAGTTGAGCAAGAAAATTAATACTCACCTGATGGAAGTTTCGAAACTTTGTAGATGGATGGATGCAAGATGTCCATGTATATATTTGAAGAAGACGACAATGACCTCAACTCGCAAGAAAATGTCACCCAGACAAGAGGATTTGTAAATAGATCCAAGAATAGGATTGACTCTAAAAAGGAAAACCAAAAATATAAAGAAAAAACAAATGAGAAAAGGGCAAATGAAAAAGTGACAGATAACGTTGGAAGTAAAATGAAACACCTAACATCAAACTCCACTCAAATGACATATAATGTCATAGAGGACTTATGTAAATTAAGGATAACTCTACCTTTTATAGAAGTGGTGAAGATTTCCCAACAAAGGGAAAACATTTTGAAATTGTTGGATGATCCATATTAAAGAGAAAAAGCTGTTGTTACCAGTCCAAAACAAACCCAGAACCAATCAACTGCCAAGCTGAGAGGTAAAATTCCTCCCTTTTACATTTCAATTGAAAATCATGATGTTTCACTACATAATTTTTTAGTTGACATTGGCGCGACAAATAATATCATGCCACTGGCGGTCATGGAGGCATTGGGAATAAGTTTCACCAAGTATTACGAAACCGATGAAAGTATATTTGCAATTTATTCTAGAAAAATGCTAGGTCATGGAGAAATCAAGGAATTTTATGCCTGGATCACGAAAAGCCCCCATATCATTACAGTTTTCAATACTATTGTGGTATACCTTCCTCCGACATATGGAGTTGTGTTGGGAATATATTGGACATCCATGATCGAGGGATATATAATGAACGATGGAATTTGCATGATGCTGCTAGGCAAAGAAGGAGCAATGATTAAGGTGCCCCGTGAACCCATGAAGCCCTTCTCTTTCAAGAAGAAGGATAATGAATTAATGGAATATTATATAGACGTTGGGATTGGAAACTATGCCATCCTAGACATGGAACATAATGAAAGCCTAGAGAAATTTCAAGATACAGAGAATCAAGAATCTCTGTTTGAAGGCTATTGGAGGATGCCATTCGATGGAGCTTTTTCAAACTTCGGGAGCGGAGTTTGAATTGTTCTTATGAGTCCAAAAAGGATTGTGCACCCACATGCTATTAGACTGGATTTTTCATGTACTAATAATGAGGCAGAATATGAAGCCTTGATTCAGGGGATGATCCTTGCACAAGAAATGCAAATAGAACACATAATTGTGACTGGTGAATTCGAGTTGGTGATTAATCATGTCACCCAGAGGTACAAAATCAAGAAAGAAAGACTTAAGTTATATTTCAAAAGAGTTAACGAATTGATGGAATCTTTCAATTCCTTCAACATTTCTTTCATTCCAAGGGAAAATAATCATATGAAAGATTCATTGGCCTTGGCGGCCTCATTGTCGAACCCATACGATATACAAAGCAAAATGTCTTTTCAAGTAGAAAGAAAATTCCGACCTTCTGTTCTCGATAACGTGGAATATTTGCAAGTGTTTGAGAATGATGAACAATTGGAATTTTTTGTTGTTGAACGATGATGATGATGAAGAAAACCAAATGTCTGTTGTCCGTAAAGACTATATACAATCTGAGTCAGTTTTCACGAAAGATGATCATGCTAAGAATATCCTTGAAGAATTTTCAATTCGAAAAGTGCAAGAGACAAGAAAAGTCAATTTTGGAATTGACAGTTCCCCGAAATATGTTAACTTGGGAGTTGATTGCACCACTGAGGAAGTTGATCAATATGTTGCATTGTTTAAAGAATATATTGATGTGTTCACATGGACCTATGACGATTTGAAATCTTATGATAAAAACATATTCCAACACATCATTCCTTTGAGGGAAGAAGCTAAGCCTGTAAAGAAAAAAATAAGGATGATGAATCCCAAAATGAAACCTCTGGTAAAGATTGAATTGGAGAAATTAAAGAAGGACAAAATAATTTATCCCATTAGATATTTTGACTGGCTTTCAAATCCTGTGATTGTAAGAAAAAAGACCCTGGAAATCCGGATGTGTGTTGATTTCAGATATCTTAACAAAGAAATCATAAAGGATAACTTTCATTTATCTACTATGGAGTCCCTTCTCCAACAAGTCACTAGATCAGTGTGCATGTCCATGTTGGATGGTTTTTCCGGATAGAAACAAGTCTTGGTGGTTGAGGAAGACAATGCAAAGACATCATTCATAACACCTTGGGAGGCATATGCATATGCTAGAATGCCCTTTGATTTGAAGAATGATGGAGCCACATTCCATAGGGCCATGGATCATGCATTTAGTGGTTTGATAGGAAAATTTATGGAAAACTATCAAGATGACTTGACAATGCATTCAAAAACAAGGGGTGATCATATCCATCATTTGAGAAAATTTTTTGAAAGATGTAGATTATATGGTGTCTCTCTAAATCTAAAGAAATGCTTATTCGTTGTAACTCAAGGCAAACTATTGGGTCATATTGTATGCAAGGAAGGGATTTATATAGATCCAGAAAGAGTTAAAACAATAAATGAACTCAACCCCCCGACATCCAAGAAAGGAGTTCAAATGTTTTTCGACAAGATCAATTTTGTGCAAAGGTTTGTTCCTGACTATGCAAGTATTGTGAAGCCGATCAATTTGTTGCTGAAAAAGGAGCATATGTTTGAATGGAAAACATATACTCAAGAAGCTTTCAATAATATCAAAGGAGTAATCACCACAACTCCAGTCCTTATTAGTCCATATTTTCAAAGGGATTTCATAATCTATTCATTTGCTACAGAAACAATTGTTGCATCTGTTCTAACTCAGAAGAATACCAAAGGTGAAGAACTCCCAATCAGTTTCATGAGAAAAACCCTACATGACTATGGATTGAGGTACTCAGAACTGGAAAATCAAGCCTTGACCCTTGTTAAAGCGGTGGCGCACTTTCGAACGTACATACTAAACTCTCATGTCATTGCTTATGTTCCATCATCGCTAGTGAAGATGCTTCTGAATCAACAATTCAGAGAATGAAAATGGGCTAACTGGTTGGCAAAGATAAAAGAATACGATATTGAATTTAAACCTTTAAAAGATTTAAAAGGACAAGGTTTATTCAAACTCATCGCGAATAGTGATTCTGTGGATGGGATGATTTCAATTTCAGTAGGAGAATCATTAGCTGATTCAGAATGGTATGGAGACATTGTATTCTACTTGAGATCCAGGTAGTTCCCTATCACCATGAACCCTAAGGAGTGAAGAACGTTGAAGATGAAGGCAAATCAATATGTGTTGATTGATGATATACTTTCCTCTGTAGACTTCTCATAGTGATAGGATATTTCGTATCTCTTTTTCCATTTGACCACATCTCAACACTCCCCATAACGACATGCATACCTATGATATCTTCCTCATCGTCGTAAGATCCTTGAGCATCTTCTATAACTCTAATCCTCATATAAGAACTAAAGTTTCTTTCTGTACCTCTAATTCTGCAAGAAAACTGCATGTAACAATTACTGTTAGAACATGCATATTATAAAAAATTTCATTAATTAGAATACATGTTATCTCTTCATCAATTTATGAAGGACATGTTTCACCAATTCGAATTTTGATTTGCTTGATGCAGTCCTCCCCGAAATAGCTTCCCAAATACTGTAATCTTGCCCAAAAATTGAGATCTAGTTTGAAAGTTATATCCCTCTGAAGTTCTTGTACATGGCTACAACATCTTTGGAGACCCAAAGTCCCGAATTTTTCTCTCTCTTCAAAATCTATGGTGAGGATCGATCCACCTTCGGATTCGATGGTCCTGATCAAAAGCACATGATCTCTTGATAATTAAATCACTTACAACTTCACATTGTGCTTTCTCTCTCCTCCGTTGATATATCTTAATGGATTCATCATGGATCTAAGTCATATTTCTTCTTCATATATTCCATGAACCCACCACCAACACTTAGTTTATTTTTTTATTTTTTTCCTTTGTGGACTCGTGGAATCACAGACTCATAATCTTGTAACCTTCCTTTCATAATTCCGTCCAAAAAGTCTCAACCATTTTTCCACTTCTTCAGACTCGTGGACTCGCAGACTCACAGACTCACGATCTTGTAACCTTTCTTTCATAAGTCTATCTGAAAAGTCTCAACACTTAACCATTTTTCCACTTCTTCGGACTCACGGATTCATGGACTCACGGTCTTATAACCTTTCTTTCATAAGTATGTCCAAAAATTCTCAACACTTAACTATTTTTCTGTCTTCGCGGACTCGTGGACTCACAAAATCATAAAAGTCCCAAAACTTAGCCATTTTTCTGTGTTCATAGAGTTGCAGAATCACGAAATCACGAACTCATAATAAGTCCCATTACTTAGCCATTTTCGGTCTCCACGGACTCATAATAAGTCCCAACACTTAGCCATTTTTCCATGTTCGCGGACTCGTAGAGTCAAGGACTCACAGAATCAAAGACTCATAATAAGTCCCAATACTTAGCCATATTTTATACTTAGCCATATTTTTGTCTTCATGGAATCACAGACTCACACACTCACACACTCACACACTCATGGACTAATAATAAGTCCCAACACTTAGCCATTTTTTCGTCTTCGCAGACTCATAGAATCACAGACTCATAATAAGTCCCAACACTTAGCCATTTTCCCATATTCGTGGACTCATGGAATCATAGACTCATAGACTCATAATAAGTCCCAACACTTATCCATTTTTTCGTCTTCGTAGACTTGCAGATTCACGGATTCACGAACTCATAAACAAATTTCCAAGATCTTACCGCAGTCTCGTGGGACTAACAGTTGGTCTGCCACATGGCTCTACATCACCTACCATCTGTAATCCCGTCCAACATGTACCTGTCGCCATGGCATCACACGTCTTTCTTCTACTACGTCAGCTGACACGTGGACTCTACGCCATGCCAACGTCATCGTACGGAGAAATACACAATTTTTTTCGATTTGCTTATGATCAAAATTTCCAAAGGTACTCAATTCTTCACATTGCCCGTGAAATTTCTCTCAATCTTACTACCGTAAACTCAACAAACGAATTTCAGACATCCTTTTTCCAACATTTTGTCAAATAGTTTTCCTGCATAGTCTATAATTTTCACTTATGTGTTCCACTAATTGGCCCATCCAGGCCTAGTGTTGAAAACTGGGCTATGATACCACTTTGTAACATACCTAGCCACCAAAGTTGGTTACGCCACGCAATTTTTTCTCTTTAACATCTATGATACCATAATGTAATGTACCCAATGCTCAATTGAGCAACATTACGTGTGGAAAATCATTAAATTATTAATATCTACTGCTAATTAAATTCTTATAGCTTACCAGCTGCAGATCACACACAATATTGACCAATTGATTGATACCACAGTTCTGAATGCATTTAGCAACATTTATTAAACATCAATATAAATATTCAAGCAAGCAGTAAACACACAACATTCATATAAACCATTTACACAACGGAATTAACATAGGAACATAACATAAAAACTTATCTGTTAATGATTAATCAACTAGATGCAAATGAAGGATGAACCTCCCAACCATAAGCAATGCTGATCATTTTCTCTCATCAGTAAGCCACCCTCGAGCTGAGGCTATGAGTCCACAAGGAGATCCGTCCCACTAGCTATCCACTCTCCACACAAAGTAGCCCCAAACCCAAGTTCTAGTCTCACATCAGTTCCAAACCTCCAACTCTCTCTTTTCCCCACAACCTACACAACCCAATGAATGTACCCCCTTCACTGCTCATAGTCCCTTGGG
>CBVK0100269104.1:388-17231 GCA_900067695.1 Picea abies
CTTTCCTCATTACTAAACAAGGGTTCTAGGTCTAGAGATCTTTCATAATCTTGTCTAATTAAATGAGGTTCCTAGTCGTCATCACTAAGTTTCTTTGTATCCTCTTCTAACCCATAATAGTTTTCAATATCATCCCTTGGCATAAACTTTTCCATTTTAAATGGAGATTGGATTTTTTTATCTTCACTTTTTACTTGCCTCTACTATGTCTGGGGGTTAGGATTTCTCCTGAACTGATTTCTAGCGAATGGATCAGGTTTGGTTTGGTCTAGCTCCATTCCAAATATTTTTTTCAAAAAATCTTTTATTATCTTAGCCATGTCATCCATTTTTTCTTCCACAAACTTCCCAAATCCGAAGCGTCCTACTTGTTCCCTAAAGCATTTAGGTTCTTTGGTTCCTTTATCAAACTTGGCTTTTAATTTCCTAGATTCCATCATATTTTATTCGATTTCTATGGCGTCATCTTGCATTGTTGTCCGGGTGGAAGATCTTCTTTCTCTTAAAAGTAGGGCAAAGTCAGGTTCAAAATCCTCGTGAAAGTTACCTTTGTCACAGGTTGAGAGGGTTTAACTTCGACTGGGATCTTATGATATAATTTTTTGAACCTATGAGTAAATTCAAGAACCAAATAATAATTCCTTTTTCTTAGAGCTTCAAATTTAGTCAAATAATACAGATGGTCTTTATTTTCTCCCCACTTTCTTAAAAATGTGTTTTCTAAATCATCATATGACCGTAGGGATCCTACCAAGAGTCCTCGAAACCAGATTCATACTTTTCCTTCAAATTTTTTCACTAAAATTCTTGAGTATACATCTTCATTCTCAATGTCGAGGATATCATAAAACTGATCGAAAAATGTTATGTGCTCTGTGGTGGTTAAATCCCCTTCTCCTATAAATTTTGGTAATAATTTCTTCATATAATTTTCAGGTAAATGATCTAGGATGACAAGGAGAACCAAGGGAGTGTATTTGGTCACTACATTGGAGAAAATTATAGGGGGTGTGGGTTATCCTTGACCTTTTCCACCTCTTCCTCTGCCTCTAGCACCACATCCTCTAGCATCAACCATTTGAAGTCTAGGGGATGAACTTCAGGAAAAAAGAGCATTTTCAAAAACTTCGAGGGACCAGAGTGGTGACCTTTCAGCCTCTTCGGGATGTGGCAAAGGAAACTCTGTAAAAAGTTCGTTAGGAGATGAAAATTCTAGAAGAGGAGGAAAAGGGAATTGTGGACTGGTTTCCTTGGACTTACAAGATATATAAATATGAGAGCCGACAGGGGATGAATCTGGGTATACAAAATGTTCTTCAGGGTTTAAGAGAGCTGAAAATTTTACTTCAAGAAAGGATGAGATAGAAAGAATATTAACAACAACGGGTATAGAGAGGGATATTTCGTTCTGAACTTCAGGAGTATCAGTCGAGTCAATCTCAGTATTTATTTTGGGTACAACTTCCTCTGGGTTCTCAAACCTAACCTCAGGTTTACTAGTTGATGCCTCTACAGAGGGTGCCTTTTTAGAACTCTCTTCAGGGGTTGGTTCTTCAACCGGAATCTTAGTATTGACTTGTGCAACTTTGGGTTGGTATATTTTACATGCCGATGCAGTAGTTGATTTAAGATATCCATTTGGTTTCAACAACCTTTCAGGATCTGATGTAGGTGTGGTCTACTTTTCTTCTGGGTTCTTTCTGGTATTGTTTCGACTGAATGCCAATTTATCTATGGTGGAGTTGCCAAGTGAAAGATAAAAATAGCCTTATTTGTTATTAAATCTGTGTTCACTTATCAAAGACAAAATCTTACCTTGTCATTTTCCTAGGGAAAAATAACTTTGTTTCTCCATCCCCGGCAACGACACCAAAAAGATGTTTCTAAGATTAAACTTAAGGATCAAAGAGTAATTTCAGGCATTAGGAAATTTTTAAGACAATGTTTTTTAAAAGTTATTTTTCTACCTTAGTTATATGAGAAAATTTCCTTAAATGAAATTAACAGTGGAATCTTTGTCTGCACTTGTATTAATACTCAATAAGGAGAGTTTTCTCTGTTACATTCGGCAAGAAGAAGCCTTTGCTAGATCTTCAATCTATGTATTTATACAAAACTTCCACAACTCAAAATGGTTGGACTTCTCCTAATTTAAATAACAATTATTTGAAATAAGAAAATAGAACATAGAGAATCATGAGCTTTGGTGGAAATCTCTTCATCTGCTGGTCGAAACACTTATGTCGTATGATCTTCTTGATACTTTAGCACAACATCCTAGTCATAATAGCTTTGTTTCCATTTTTCCCTTCAGTTGTATCCAATAATGCAATGGAACTTTCTTACTTTCTTTCAGATGTGCTTGTTTTCTCATATTCAATACATTGGATGCATTTACTCACTAGTTTCACCACCAACCTTGAAGGCTCAGTTGCTTCATTCACCTCGAAAGTGTATAACTTCCTCTCTATCTGATGCATATTTTCTTGTATCCTTTTCACTCCTTGGGATATGACCTGTAATTGCAAACTTGGGTTTACTATCCATTTATTTATTTGATGGATATTAATCTAGTTCATTGTCTGAATGGTCGTCAGAGATACTTCTTTTCTTTTTCTGGAATTATACTAGTTCTTTGCTATATCAATTTGACCTAGGGATTCAGAGATATAATTTCCTTGAAAATCAATTAGTCTTTTTTCTAGCAAGGACAATGCTTCTAGACAAGCTTCATTTAACTCTCTGGCAAGTCTTTTTCTTTCTACTAGGTTTGTTTCCCAGACCTTTAAAGCGATATCACCTCTGATTTGTTCAAAAAGAGAAAGTTGTGGAACATCTAAGACATCATATTTTGGTAACAATAAGACAACCTATTGAAAATAAACTTGAGCCGAGCGATCTTCTTTTTATTTAATATAGATATCTTTTAGAGTGAGGTCTACTTCCTGGTAGTGTTTTTGGATGACATCAACCTTCATGAAGAGATCTTGTTGGGATATTTCCAGTTTTTCATTCACCTCCAGTTCTTGAGACCAAAAATTTTATATCTCTACTCATGTACCTTCAGTCAAGTCTAACCTAGCTTGAAACTGCTTTATTAACTCTCCTTGTTGAGTGACCAATCCTTTGTTGGCTTGTGAATTCTGATGGAGCTCTTAAAGGTTATCTTGTATCCATTGAATTTGATTCATGTCATAAGATCTGATATGTTCAAAACATTGGTTCATCTTATTCTTCACATTCTCTTCCATGGTCATTATTTTATATTCCATCTTCCCTACTAACAGCTCGACCAAAATTTCTATAGACCATTGGTCAGAAGTGGTAAAAGTGCCCAACGAGCCTGCAAACTCCTTTGTGAATTTTGTATCATCTCAGTTATGTCCATCGTACACAATCGTTTTCCTTTTGACTATCACTCCCTCTTCCTGATGTGTTTCTCATTTAACAATGGCCCTCTATTTCTTGCTGAAGAAGAAATCTGAAGGGGGCATCTCTTCGAATGAAATTGGGGTGAGATCACCCACATAAATGAATTTGGAACTAGGATTCCTAAAAATTGACTACAATGGTGTTAATTAAGTAATAGGGGTACCTATATCCATCGATGGTTGTTGCTCAGCAGGGTTGGAAGAAAATGTGACTAGTGTCGAAGGAGACGTATCTTGTCATTGATTTAGGAAGGCTTTGAGATGAGCCTTTTCTTGAGGGTCTAACGAATTTGATAATGAAGCTTCCACTTCCTGCATTAAAACCTCAGTGCTCTTTAGGTTTTCCTCAGTATCCTGTTTTCCATAGCTCCATGTTTCAAAACCCAGAGGTACATTTGTTTGTGTAGGCAAAGTAGCTATTGTTTCTCCCTGCAGTACTTTCGGTAAGTTGTTTCGTTTGTGTCTTTGAAAAATGAAGAAACTGGCATGTTGATCTGGGGACAAATATTGGACTCTGTTCAATACTTTCTCATAAGACCTGACTCCCTTGAATATTTCATCGTGTGGGGATTTTCCATGTACATATCTATTTAGGTTGTATTGGGCTAGGTGATTTTCCACAATTTTGTGTGGGTTGTGTCTTTAAATTCGATGTCAACCAACTTGACACCCACCAAATTTGTTGCCTCCACGTTGGAGTGACCAAAGTATAATAATGAAAACATATCAAACTAGAGAGGGAAGGTAGGCCATATCTTTTTCTGGGCCTCTTTCAGCTCCTTGTTGATGCCCCCTATCACTATTTGATAAGCTACTTCTCAGCATACTAGTCGGTCTGGTAAAAACCTCAGAAGAGAATGGTAAGGGACTGAGCATCCAAAAACCCTAATGTAAGAGAAATTTTCATCTATGAACCAATCTTCTATTTTTCCCAGGTTTCCCATGATTCTATCTGAAATTCGAGGGGGTGGGAAACCATATAAAGCTATATGAACGAGAACCACTACATGATGGCAGATTTCATAGAAGAAATCTTTGGCCTTGTCTTCCCATAGCTTAGAGTGATAGAAGTGAATGGGTTTAGTGTTCTTCGGGGTCCATCTCTAATTCATTAGTGGAAAAGGGGTTATGAAGCAAATAACATCCATGATATACGTGAACATATAGAAAGGGGCGGGCTACCCGTTTCACTTCGCCAATTTGTACTCTGTGATTTCTTTAGCCAGGTTGTCTAATAGAATTTTGGCCCAATTAAAAGAGTAACCCTCAACCACCTCGTGCATAATTGACACCCATGCCATAGGGAAGTGAATGGGACTTTTCTTCCCAAATAGCCTACAAATCATCATAGCTACATAAATTATATTAGTATCCAACGACGATGTGGCATAAATGTCATGAGTGTCGGCCCTAAATTTCTCTGGGTTCCCCCACCAGGAGTTGATTATATCTGGATAGATTTTTTCATATTGTATACACTCTTGTTGATCAAAATCCAACATGAATGAAACATTAAAATTATGTTTAAAATCAGGGGATATCTTATACACTACTTGTATGTGTTCTGGTCAGAAAGACCCAACACCAACCTTTTGAGAGTTGAAAATGCTCTTGGTTTGAATGTCGACATTTTCTAGGGCCCATCCTATCATGTCTTTATACAGCATGAGTCCTGTCCACGCAGATATTTTGTGTAGCTATGACTGAGCTATATCCCTAATTTTAGCTTCATGAGTGTCGTTCACTTCATCACCCTAATCTTCTGGGAAATTTAAGCTCATGCTCCAGAATCTCGAACACCTGTTTCCAAGATTTCATAGTGTCTATGGCTCGTGGGGAGGTATTTGACAGACGTCCGCATTTAGATTTGCACCTTCACCATCTTATTTAATCATCTTCTATGGTTCCTTGATATCTATAAAATTGGAACGAGATTACCTGTTGCAGGGGAATGTGTGAGCTTCTTTGCTGAAAAAAACTTACTATTTTGTGCAGATGAAAATGAAATTCAAAATCGAGCATTTTTATTCACATCGGGTGCATTGATTCCAAATGTAGATGGAGTACTCAGTTGGAGGAGTATTAATTTCGATATGCCATATTATGATACTGGAGTAGAAAATTGGCAGTAAAGATTGCATGAAGTTTCTACTAGAAGGTGCGCAAGAGTTACACGTGCAATAAGATGGGTTGGGACAGAAGTAAGACAGTTTCCCACATTTACTGAAGAGGATAATTTAGAAAACTTCCTGACAGAGTTCTAATCAGAAGTTTTGGATAGTCAAAGATTATTATTGTTGGATATAACATTGAGGGATGCACCTGCATGATGGTGGGGTGCACATAAGAAGGTAATTTCGGACTGGTATCAGTGTAAGCGACTAATGTGCATAATATTTGGTAGGAGTCAGTAGGACAGACCCTTACAGAAGTATGATGAAAGAGGGAACCCAAGGAATCACATAAATGATTGTGTCACTAACTAAAGATTGTTACCACCAGGGGAATGGACGCATTACTTTATTCATGCATTAGAAGGAATACCAAGTAATTGGTGCAAGGAACAAGAATTGCACAGAGAAACTTTGAGTTGGGGCGCAATGCAACAGAACTATATTAGAACCTTTGCATTTGAAAGTGAGAATCCATGGGTGGATCTGGCATTACAGAGGATCAAAGGAAAGATATTTAAAGAATATGGGGGAAAGATATTTAAATAATATGGGGTAGATACAATGACAGTAGACAGATATTATAGAAAGAAACACTTGAACAATTGGTTTACTATTATCAGGTTGCAGAAGATGAAGAAGTAGAGGAAAACCCACATGATATATAGATATTAGAAGGGGAAGGAGAAAGATGGTTGGAAGGACCCCAGTTACAAGCATAAGAGTTTACTGCACCTATGAATATTAAAAAGGTAAATATTGGGATTGAAGAGAAGCCCAAGATAGCCAGCATTGGAGATTACTGGGACAGTGAGACAATGGAAAAGATAATTGAATTACTGCGCGAGTATAATGACTTATTCCCAACCACATTTTCAGATATGAAAGGGGTAGTAGGAGAACTTGGGGAAATGAAGATACCCCTTAGACCAGAGGCAAGACCAATTAGACAAAGACCATACAGATTAAACCCCATTATAAGCAGAAGGTGAAGGAAAAAATTGACAGAATGCTAGAATCAGGAATCATAGAGCTTGTGCAAGAATCAGAGTGGATTAGTCCAATGGTGGTCCAAGAAAAGAAGACTAGAGGGATTAGGATATGTGTGGATCTAAGGAAGTTAAATGATGCATGCCTGCATGATCCTTTCCCTACTCCATTTACAAATGAGGTTTTAGAGAATGTAGGAGGGCAAGAAGTGTACTCTTTCACATATGTATTTTCAGGTTACCATCAGATCAGAATTGCTCCAGAGGACAAGTACAAAACCACAATTGCAACAGAGTGGGAATCATATCAGTACACAGTAATGCCATTTGATTTAAAGAATGCACCAAAATTTTTTTCTAGAGTAGTAGTAGTTGCATTCAAGGATTTTATACATAAATTTTTAGAATTTTATATGGATGATTGGACAGTATTCAGTTTATTGAAGGACCATGTAGAAATTCTAAGGTTAATGTTAGAAAGATGTAGGCAATGTCAGATTTCCTTGAACATTAAGAAATGTGTATTCAGTATAGTGTTTGGCATCCTACTTCGACACATTGTATGCAAACAGGGCTTGATAGTAGACCCTACAAAGATTGTTTTTATTTTCAATTTACCACCGCTAAAATCAGTGTGCTAGTTGAGAGCAACATTGAGCCACACATGGTACTATAGGAAATTCATAAAGGGATATGCAAAGATTATTTCTCCCATGGAGAAGTTACTAAAGAAATGCATCTGGTTTCAGTGGAATGGTGAATGCCAATAGAGCTTTGACATAGTGAAGGAGAAGATGGAGACAACACCAATTCTGATCTTTCAAAATTGGAAAAACGAATTTCATGTGCATGTGGATGCTTCATCCACTGCACTTGGAGCAGTATTGGAATAACCAGCTGAAGGAGACATTGATCCCCCAATATTTTTTGCTAGTAGAAAGTTATATGAGTCTAAGACAAAATACAATAATATAGAAAGGGAAGGTATGTTTATGGTATATTCCCTACATAAGTTCAGACATTATTTATTGGGTCAACATTTTAAGATGCTTACAGATCATTCCTCTTTGAAGTACCTAGTTAACAATCCAATGTTGGGGGGAAGGATTTGTAGATGGTTGTTATTGTTTCATAAATATGACCTTGAAATCATAGTAAAAATAGGGAAGTTGAATGCAGGACCAGATCATGTATCAATTATTACTAATGGAGAGGAGCCAAAGAACTTGGAGGAGAATTTTCCTTATGCTAAATTATTTTTTGTTCATATTGTTGATTATTTTTTTTCTAACATTGTTGGATTCTTAAGCACGGGAATTGATCCCAAGGAATTTACTGTCATGCAGAAAAAACAACTGGTTGTGCGCACTGCAAACTATCAATTGATTGCAAGTCATTTATACAAGTTAGGTTCATATGGAATACTGAGAAGACGTGTGACTCTCCATGGTGTTAGCAGAAGCACATGAAGGCATAGATGTAGGGAACTATGAAGGAAATCCTACAACACAGAAAGTGTTGTGCACAATATTATGGTGGCCTACAACACATAAGGATGAAAAGGAATACTATCAGACTTGTGATCTTTGTCAGAGTGTGGGAAAGCCATACAGAATGGATGAAATTCCACTTATGCCTCAAGTAGCTTTACAAGTATTTGAAAAATGGGATGTGGATTTCATTGGACCCATTAATCCACCAGCAAGGATATCAGAAGCTATATACATCATCACTATGATAGAATACTTAACCAGATGGGCAGAAGAAGCCCCAAGAAAGGATTGCAATGCATATTCTCTTTGAGAATGTGGTGACCAAATTTGGATGTCCTAGAATTTTGTTGAGTGATGAGGGAACTCATTTTATTAATATTACAATCAGAGCTATGACAGAAGAATTCGAGATACATCATCAGAAGAGAACACCTTACCATCTCGAGGAAAATGGTATAGTAGAATATTTTAACAAGATTCTAGAAAATGCATTGACAAATATTTGCAATGTGAATATGGATGATTGGGATTTGAAGGTGTCAATAGTGTTACGGGATTACATGACTACATGCAAGAATATTACAAGATAAACACCATTTAGACTAGTGTATGGGCAGGAAGCAGTGGTTCCACTAGATTATTTAATACCTAGTCTATGCATTGCAGCAATCACCAACATGACAAAAGACGGTGATGTGCAGGAAAGATTGGATTGGTTGATGGAGTTGGAAGAAGACATAATTTTAGCAGTATTTCACCAAGAGGTACAGATAGCAAAGGACAAAGCTTGGCGTGATAGGCACATAAAGAAGAAAATATTTAACGAAGGATATCTAGTTCTCCTCTATGACAACAAACATCTACACCACCCTGTGAAGTTCAAGATGAATTGATTAGGGCCTTATCAGGTAGAGGCCATAAAAAATGGAGGTGTTGTGCAATTGAAAGATCTTGTAGGGAAGAATCTCAGAGGACTAGTGAATGACAGTCGACTAAAGTTGTATCAAGACATTTGACCTAACAACCTGAGATAAAAATAGAGAGAGAAGGTAGGATTGTACATATTGTATATAGTGGATGTTAGAACAAAAGGACAAAAATCCATAAAAAGAAGAAATATAAAAAAAAAGACAAAAAGATAGAAGAATATTAAAGGGTTTTTGATGTAAGAGATTTGTTATAATTAACAGTGTGCCACAAAAAAACTAGTGTTGAAGACATTGTGCACTGGAAAATAGTTAATAGACACAACAAGTGGAGTGTGTAGGAAAAAGTGTAAAAGTGAAAACTATCAGTGCGAAACAGTTGTCAGTACATTGTCTCTCTATAAAGTCAAAAAAGGGAGGAAATGCAGTCAATTGCATCTTTTTCTAAGGATAAGAGTGAAGAACGAACCCTCAATGAAAAAGAGTGAGAATTCATGATAGAAAGTGGTGAATTAGAGATCAGTAGTCTAGATTTTAGAATAATGTCACCACCAAGAGTTGAAGTGAAAAGTAAGGTTGGAAAAAACATAAGAAACAATGCTCGGGTGGCACAAACAAGGATAGAGGACATGCTGACAATTGTGGATGTCGATCAAATTCACATGCCAAACTATCAGCCTACGACCACGCAGGTGGAGGAGGAACATAACCCATCACAAGAGGCCGAGAAGCCTAAGGAAGACGCAGAAATAATTGAGTCTAATGCGTCTAGGGGAAAAGGGACACAACAGGAAGAACATGATATTGGTTCAACACAGTAGAGCCTAAACTTGGAAGAAGAAAAAGAAAAAGAGCATGACGATGTACCAGAGGTTGGGGTGTCCTCCCCATAAGGGAAGAAGAAAAAGTAAGCTGAAAGAAGTGCGCAAGGTGTACAATGCGCACAGGCAGAGTTGGCAATAATGATGCCACAAATCCCATAGGGATTAAAGTCCAATGATTAAATGGCGAGAGGAGTAAACACCATGAAATACTCAGATCATGACATTGCAGATGTTGTCAAATTCTTGGATTTGGCGTAGCAAAAATACATGGACTGTAAAGGAAAGGGCCCATTAGGTGTGCCACTATTGGAACCTTTGTAGTGGATTTTAGGACTTTACAACATAGGGATCATGAACCTTCTATAAATATCACATTTTGGGCGTGGTAAACACATGGATGTGTGAAACAGCTCCTAGAAAGGGTGCATGGAGTAATTTTGTGGATGGATAGGCTAGTGCCTATCAATGTGGAGTTGATCGCAATTATCACTGGGTTACCTGCAAATGGGGAGAATCCTAAGAAATACTTAAAAGATAAGAAAAAATAAAATACCATCTCCAATGAGATTAAGGAAAAATATGGCACAGAGAGAGGGAATACAATGTGGAGTTGATCGCAATTATCACTGGGTTACCTGCAAATGGGGAGAATCCTAAGAAATACTTAAAAGATAAGAAAAAATAAAATACCATCTCCAATGAGATTAAGGAAAAATATGGCACAGAGAGAGGGAATAGGTGGATCTGGATTAGTGACATCAATGATCATGTGACGAGATTTTCCACAAGGCTTCTAGGGTGAAAATTGATTCACAAGTGTAGAAAGGAATAAGTGCCAGTATGAGTGGTAGCAGATGTAGCGCAATGTGCAAAGGGGAGCTCAATGATCAGGGCCTCGTACTTGCTCTATTCCTTCCTAGAGGATTGTAAAGACACAAAGGATTGGGGGTCTGATTTCCACTACTCATGGTTACTTATCCTCATTACATTGATAGGGTGGAAATAATAGATGTACAACAAGTACATAGAGAGGATAGTAAAGTGTGGTGCAACCTGCTACACTTCTCTTAGGAGAACAATCGACCCAAAGAGGAAGAAGGAAAACAATGATATTTTTATGTGGTACTTATCATTAATATAGGAGCTAGTAGTCAGTACCTAGAGGATTTCACCAAATACTGTCTAGGAGTTTGGAAAGACAGGAAATTTTCAAGTAACACACCACAGCATGTGGGTGTATGTGAAAAGAAGGACCTAGCCAAGGAGTGGCTACAATTGAGCTACTGCATGAAAATTCAGGACATACATATGGAGGTCGAGGAGTGGCCTGAGGAATGGAAAGTGCCCGTAATCCCAAGGACAGTGCCAGGAGGACAGACTCAGACACAAGACAGAACAATCCCTACGCAACAAAAAGGCACAAACGGTGCGAGAAAAAAGAATAATTTCACACAAGGCCAAGTGGGGGGAAGCAGCCCAATCCAAAAGAAACAAAAGAAATAGAATAAAAAACAGGGTGGTTCCACACAAGCTCCACCGCACACAGAGAAAACACTAAGAGAAACAATAGAACAGGTGTGCATGGGAGAAGACAAGACAAATATGTAGTAAATATATTTGGAGGAATAAATTGGGCAGAAAATAAGTATGGATATGCATATGCATGTTTGATCCATTGGATGCCCAAAGGAAAAGGACAGGGAGGAAATCAAGTGGCCCCGAGAAGAAGGTGAAGGCTCATATGAAACAACTACAAACATCACTAACAACAGATGATGTTGAACTAATAGCCAGAATAGTCAAAGACAGACTATCATAGGTGTGGGAGAATGTTGAGAAGAACAGGGCTTCGATTCTGGAGAAGGTACAGGAAGTAAAAAAAAAATTGGATCAGTTGAGGATCAGATTAGAGTAGCCACAAAAAGACAAAGTAGCGCAAAGTAGGGAAGCAATGCATCCTGGAGAGACACTGAAAATCACAACGTAAGGGAGTGCCAATTTTATCTAACCCCTGAGATGTTGTTCATCGATGAGGAGGAAACACAGAGGCCCCTGAAGAAAATCGAGAAATTGGATTTGGTGTTTCCCAAGATCCCGATGAAGGCGCTCTATAAATTACAAATTAGTGTCATGCAGAAAATTCAGTCCAGGACAAAGTCTGATGCGACCAACTTACAGATAGCGTGAGAAGAATATAGTGCAATAGAAATTAGAAGAGATGGATAAGAACATTAGCATAGTATTCCAAACCATCCCAAACAAAGCAGAGTCAGAGGGAGTATCTTATGAAGAGAAGATAAGGAAAATAACATAGGCCTTGGAGCAATATAAGGACCATACAAAGGATTTGGAGGAGTTTGCAGTACCCACTACTCCTCTAGAAGTAAGAGTTCATTGATAAAAAGACACAATAGAATATGTGGATACTCTAGTTTAGACCATACATAGGATGATAGAGTTGTTGGAAAAAAGTGGTCATTAATGGACATAGCTCTTAGAATATGGGAGCTTGCAAGACCTGCAAGGAAGGGAAGATAAGGTACATGTAGTAATGGAATACTTAAAACAATGACAGAAGACAATGTCACTTCCATAAAGGATTAAGAAAGCTACAAAAATTAAGAACCTATAGGGAGAGGAGAAAGCAGTGTTAGCTGAGAAGATCACAAGACAAGCTCAGCTAGAGCCTCTGCAAGACAAGGTTGAACAACTAGTCATGGAGGTTGACACAGAAAAATAAAGAGTGGAATAGATAGGCTTGGAGGGAGGAGATATATTAAATCCTCTAGTCACCACGTAGATGGTAGAAGCCATGGAAAAGAAGAGCAACCAGGCTTGGGAGAAATGCCAACAAGTAATAGAGATGTATGAGGAATTGGCACAGGTGGTAAAATATACAGGAGTTCATGAATGACTTGGGATGAATCATAATGTCATTGTTGGGGGCTTGTTGGTGCAGGCCAATTTTGGGAGAAAACCAAGTAAAATTTGAAGACTTCAAGACAACACTAGAAAATAGGGGAGTGTGACAAAAATAGAGGAAAATGAGCACCGAGAAAAGAAGTTACAAAGTGGAAAAACTATTGCAGAGAAGTTGGAAAGTGGAAAAGAACCGACTTGGAGAATGGTTGGATCAAGGACCATCCAAGATGGAGCAATTGAAAAGTGGACAAAACTAATCCACTTAGGGTTAGGGTTTTTGTAAGGGCATTGTCTTAGTTTTGTATAAGTAGAATGTATTAGGACGATGAAGGAGTTTTCCTTTTGTTGGTGTGTGTATTGTTGAGGTTGTAGTAGATCCTTTTTTTGAGTAGGAGGTCTTGTTGAGAGACTTTTGTAATCTGTGTAGATCGTATGTAGTGGAAAAATAATTGTACAATGCACAACACTAGATTTTGCAAGAATATGAATAAAGATCCCAAGTGGTAAATCTTTGTGGTCGTAGCCCAAGAGGGGGTGAGCCATGGTATATTTGTGTTATGTGTATGAATGGTTGAATTTATTACTATTATATTCAAGTTAACAAGCTTTATGATGAATATGTTAATTGATAAAGGTTATATTACTGCACACTAAGGAAAAACTCATGAAATATGTGGAACAACACTAATTAAATGAATGTCATAGATAGTGTTAGATATAAATATTATGTTACAGTAGATGAATACCTTTCATTAAATACATGTTTCTATAATGGTTAATGAATTCTTATTGGAATATTAGTGTTTTTGTCTAAACTAAGATCTAATGAGGTTTTGAGGGCTAACAGAGAGTATATCCAATGCCTCTGAGAGAGAAACACATCCCATCCCTTGGTTGCAGACATATGAGTCCTGTAGCCACCCATTGAAGCCATCGCAGGTGAGACTGAGCAGTGCACTATGTGCACTATTTTTCCTTCCGGTATCCAGAAGGGTCGATGGTCGAAGGGTTGTTGGTAATCCTATAGTTAGAACCTAGTTCATTTCACAAGTAACCAACACTAGGTTTCATTACCACTCATTTGATAGTGGCGTCCTAATCATAGATTTTTGTGAAGAAAGGGATAGAGATGTTTAAGATTTTTTCATCATCAAGGAGGAGATACAAGAGGTTGAAGGATATATATGGGGCTTTCAAAGGCACTATCTTAAGGGGGAAATCCATTATGGCTAGAATTAAGAATTTAAGTTGCATGGGACAAAAGTGAAAAACTTCCATGAAGGACATTTTGGCATTTTTATCTGACAAGGCTCATACCAAGGATAGGGTCATAGATGGGGAGGTTAGCACATGGGGGGGTGAGAAAATAAAACAAGTCGTAGTTTTAGGTTGAGGCTATTGTGGTTTGGATGAATCCTCAATAAGAGATTGAAGGATTTTAATCGCCAAGTGAACGGGAGAAAGACCATCTGAATTGATGAGGCTAGGGAATTTAGAAGGCATATTGAGCATCTTGCATGGGATGTTTCAATGGATAGCTAAATCAATGAAAATGTTGATAAAGTCTAGGATATCATAACATGATCCATAAAATTCCTTTGATAAAGTCTAGGATATGTTGATGTTTTGTTGGAATAGTTCATCACAATAGATCTTATAATATTATGAAATCTCAGACTATCCAAACTAATTTTCCTTAGATCCTAGATTACTTAATTACTAGATTTTCTTGAATTTATGAAATAACTGAAATATGAAAATGAAAGAAGTGAGAAAAAGAACATAGCATCCAAATGAAAATGAACATAACATATATACTGGGAAACCCAATATGGGATAAAACCCAACTAGAAGGTGAGGTTGATGCTTTGCTCTCTTTTCTTTGGTTATGGAAATGGAAATACAAAAAAGGAGACACTCACTATGGATTTCCATTTGACATTGTGGCCTATATGGATACTATAGAGTATTTTCATCCTCGGTTATTCTCTCAAAATACCATTCCTATATGCTCTAATCAACTATGGAACAAATACAATGCTAAAGAATGAACCCCTTTCTCCTTCTAGTGGATCAGTATTTAACATAGCTCAACAATCATCTAAGGTTAGGGTTTTTTCTTCTTCAAACCTCAATTATTGATAAGGTTTGGAAAATTATAGAATATCCTTCAAATTAGACATGTGTCTCACCCCATATGTGTGAGTAAAGGGGTATCACCTTGATTCCACTCATACCATGGTGGTCAACAAGGTAGGTAAACTTGCAGGAGGCATAACTTTCACATACGAGCTCCAATCGAGGTTATTTTTTCACTGTTGGAAAGGTAGCATCGCATAGATAAACATAAAGAGTGTGTAAATAAGTTCCAAAAGTTGTGAACCAAAACAATATTTCTAATGCCTCAAAATGGCTCTGAAAGGTTCTAGACCCCAACTTTTCCAAACTGGGACCTACCACTAAAATGGGCCCTACAACGTAGTTGCTCAAATGTTTCCACCTATACAATACAAACATAGATGAAAAATTATATAATTGTTGAATATATATTATACATACCCATTTAGGGAGGCTTTTTGTCCCCAAAACCTTTTATCGAATGAGGTGAAGAAATTTTTCCTATACCTTCTCCTTGGAGTACCATTTTTCTTTGCTTGGAATTGTCCTTTCAACCTAATCTGTCAAAGGTTATGCTACCCCTATCTTGAAGTTCTAGACTTCCGCTGCAAAATTTTGTCTTATTCCAACTCTACCTAAGTATGTAGTGTTAATTCCTTTATAATAGGTAGGACCTACCCCTTCTCTTGATCCAAAATGGAAGTCCCACAAGGTTTCAAATTCTCCACATTCACTACTAAGTAAATGAAAATCTATGGGGGTAGACTGATTGTGTAGGCGTTATCTCCAACCTTCTCTGATACCTAAAAAGGGCCATGCCATAGAAACTTGATCTTCTTAGTATGAACCTGTATTCTTTCCTTGTTAAGTTGTAACCAAGCTCTTCCTACCACTTTTAATGACTTCTCGGTTTTGTGTGATCATGGCTAGCCTTATACTTTTCATGTGACTTCTTTGGAATCTCATGTAGTTGAAAATGGACATGTCTAATATTTCCAACAATTTTTTTTTTTTCAATTCTTCTCCTATGATGTCTTTCCTCACTCCTCCTTGTTTTACATATACAACATCCAAGGGAAAAGGAAGAAAATACCCAAAGCAAGTTTCAAAATGGGACTTACCAGTAGAAGTGTGGATTGCTATGTTATAATAGTGTTGAATATAAAACATATTTTCATCCCAAGTCTTTGGATGCTTATGAATGTAATGCCTCAAAAGAAGAACCAAATTCTTTTTGAATACCTCTTTCTGCCCATATTTATGTGGATGGAATGTTGTAAATATATTCAACTTATTGTCCATATTCTCCCAAAGTGTATTCCAAAAGGCATTGAGAAATATGATATCCCTATATGAGATGATGTTCCTTGGTATCCCATAGTGCGCCCAGAATCATTCAAAGAATATATTTTCTACGTCTTGTCCTTTGATGGTATTTTTACCAGGCATGTGAATGCACATCTTACTAAACTTTCCAAATACCACAAACAAATATTTATGTCCCTTCCTAGTTGTTTGTAAAACTCCCACAAAGTTCATGGAAATTATTTCCCAAGGTCATGTGGGTATAAGTAAGGGATTGTATAGACCTTGATTTCTATTACTTGGATTGTTTGTACATTAAAGTATGCATCCTCTAATATATTGTGCTACATCTTCTTGCATTATGAGTTAGTACACATACCTTTGTGAGTTAGCAACTATATTCCCAACAAAAAATTAAATGACCTAGAACTTTGGGGGTGTAAGTGATCCATATGGATTTCAGTGGCCTCCCACCTATTCCAACTGGTTCATTTTGGTAGTTTTCTAGTTTGGCAGTTTTTTTCCTAGTTTTCAGATCCCTGACTTGCGGGGCCGTTTTGAGGCCCTAAACAACATTTTTAGAGATCACCACAGTCGAAAATACCCTTTACAATATTAGACCAAAATGTGTAGTCCTCGGATAGACCTTTCCAATAGGCTATCG
>CBVK0100269123.1:0-17832 GCA_900067695.1 Picea abies
TGGGACACCCGAGGGACTGAGATCAGTGAAGGGGTACATTCCTTGGGTTGGACAGGTCAAGGGGAAGAGAGATGGTGGAAAATTGAGATAGTTGTAGGAAAATATTAGTTGGGTTGAGAGTTTTATGAGTTGTGAGTGGATTGTGAGAGACCACCCTATTTTTTGGATTGATAGCCTCAACTCGAGCGTGACTCATTGTTTAGATTTGGAATAGTCAGTCTATGGTTGGGTGGAACGTCCATCCCAAAAGTCAGTTGCACAACTATTGTGAAAAGATAAGTGTTTTATGTGGTTGTTGTGTTAAATTATGTATTTAATTGTTGTGCATGAACTTTGTGTATTTGGAAGTGATTTATATGTTTCTTTATTGAGTTGATATATGCATTTCATGTCAATTATTAGCATGTTGTAAATGATTCTATTTTTGTGGTTATGGACAGTAGCTAAATCTGTTTTAATTTGTAGATGAAAGCTACAAGAAATGAGTTCACTGTAAATGAACCAAATCAATTAGCAATTTTTTTTTAAGAGTATTCCACACCGTAATGTCGCTCAGATGGGCTAGGGGACATTACATTGTGGATATACACTTAAAAATAACGCCCTACAATTCATAAACTTCAAAATTGGACATGAATCCCATTATTCTACCTGGCTCAAAACCTTGTCATTGTATCATTGTGCTTCTTCTTGAAGATAGCAACTGCTAGCTTTCCTTCTAGCACATGCACTAGTGCAAAGACGAAAACAACATCATATTTAAACACACTTATTATTTCATCATCATGGATCTTCTTAGCTTGTTCCAATGTCAATAAAAGGGCACACATAAAGGCATAGCTCTAACAATGGTGATTATCAAAACAAAGACACCCCTAGAGCATTAATTGCATCCTTTTGATTGTGCCAAAAAGAAAGATAGTGATTTCTAGTTTTCCTTCTAGCATAGGAACAAGCGCATTTCCAACAACAACGTGAAAACACTAACCTTGGTTAGGTTGAAATCACCTTCATACATTGTCTAGAGACCAACAATCATGGCTTGTCATGCAATGGAATCAAAACTAGGATTAGGGTGAAGCATGTTCGAATTGATACGTTTACTTGTGCTAAAAGTGCAAAACCAACAACAACATCGAATTTAAATACACTTATTATTGCACCATCCTGGATCTGTGTAGCTTGCTTCAAAGTTAATAAAATGGCACACGCAAAGAAAAAATCTAACCATGGTGATTGTTAGGACAAAGGAACCTCTAGACCATTGATTCCATCCTTTTGATTTACCAGAAGGAAATATAGAAACCACTAGCTTTATTTCTAGCATAAGAACAAGTGTAACGTCAACAACAACATTATAACACTAAGCTTGGTTGGGGTGAAATCACCTCCTTCCTTTGTCTAGCAACCAACAAGCATGGATTGTCATGCTAGAGAATCAAAATTAGGATTAGGGTAAAGTATGTTCATGTTACTACATGCGATTGTGCTATAAGTGCATGTGAGAACAAAGAAAAATCTAAGCAATAGTTGCATACTTGTGCTTGTTCTTGAAGAACTCTTAGCTTTCCATCTATGATAATAACAAGTGTAGAGCATCCCAAAACAACATTATATTCGAACACATTTATTGTTTCAAAATCATGGACTTTCACGGTGTTCTAGAGACAACAAATGGTCACACACAGAGGAAAAACATTAACCACGGTGATTTTTTGGACAAAGGTGCCCCAAAGCATTGATTGCATCAACTTTGAGTGAGAGGACCTTGGTCCCAGTTAAGTCCATCTTAGGTACATTGTGCATATACACTTCAAAATGACACTCGACAATTTATAAACTTCAAAATTAGACATGAATCCAACTATTCTACTTGGATTGCTTCCTAAAGGAAAGCTAGTAAGTGGTATCTTTCCTTCCACCACAAGCACAAGTGTAGAGCCAATAACAATATCATATTTAAATACACTTCTTATTGCTCCATTGTGAATCTTCGTAGCTTGTTCCAAAGTTAATAAAAGGGCATATACAAAGGTAGAACTCTAATTGTGGTGATTATCAAGACAAAGGCACCCCATAGCATTGATTGCATCCTCTTAATTGTGCAAAAAGAAAAGATAGAAAACACTCTAGCATAAGAACAAGAACATTTCCAACAACAACATCAAAACACTAATCTTGGTTAGGGTGAAATCACCTCCATACTTTGTCTAGAGACCAACATTCATCTCTTCATGTAGAGGAAAAAGGCAACCCTTAAAAATAGTTGCATACTTTTTCTTATTCCTGAAGGAAAGCTAGTGATCACTAGCTTTCCTTCCAACACAAGCACACGTGTAGAGCCATTAACACCATCATATTTAAATACACTTCTTATTGCACCATCATGTATCTTCTTAGCTTACTCCAAAGCCAATAAAAGGGCATTGAAATAGGAAAAACTCTAACCATGGTCATTGTTATGACAAAGGAACCTACAGACCATTGATTGCATCCCTCTCATTTTCCAAAAGGAAAGTTATCAACCTCTAGCTTTATTTCTAGCACAAGCACAAACATAGTGCCAACAACAACATTAGGACACTAAACTTGGCTGGGGTGAAATCACCTCCTTCGTTTGTCTAGAAACCAATAAGCATGGCTCGTCATGCAGGGGAATCAGAAGTAGGGTTAGGGAGAAGCATGTTCATATTGCTACATGGTTAACAAAGGTTAGTTGCAAGTTTGAAATGCAAATGTGTGAAACGAAAATAGTCATAAATGATACATCAAATACAACTATACTTTTAAACCTTGTATTTGACCTTAGATTAAAGATAATCCACAGTATGAGAAATTGGAAAAATAATGAAATGTGGATGAGAAGAATGATGTAAAAGGTGGCACCAATGAGAATTTTTGGTGGTTTGATATTTGTCCCAAAACTATTTCACAGTGTAATTCAATAGATCTAAAAATATAAGATAGAAGAGAAACCATTAACTTCGAAAATAAACCAAATCATTTACACTGTAAACACAAAAGAGTGAACACAAAAATGTATAGAAAACCCTTGAGATAGGGTAACACCATTAATTATTCCTTATGGAAGAAATCACTCTACAAGCATGCTTGCTACAATTATAGTATTCTTCACAATACACCTCATTGCATTGCTTTTACTTCTTTATATAGTTATATCTAACATGCTAGGAACTTTCTAGTGAAGGAACTTTCCAATGGGTGGAACCTTCTAGTAAGCCTTCTTACAATTATTGCTTTCAAACTATGTGACCACCTATCTATCATTGTCCCCTTTGAGTATCTCCCTAGGTACCCCATATTATCCTTCATATGTACATTGTAGAAAGGTTTACATATTTCCCAAGTTGACCTAGTTAGTGAACACCATAAGTTGCCTAGTTGGTCAATTCTCTTCAACTCAGTGAATCAACCAGTTGATCTTAACAAGTCCATCTTCCCCTAGGTCATTCTACCATTCAACACCAATGAGTTGCATTTACACACATTCCAACATTTCAACATCCCCGTTAAACACAATTTGGAGAGAGACAAGTTATAGGGTCAAAATAAAATTACACCCTAGCATACAATGCTTAAAAGAAGCCCCAAGGGTCAACTCAATTGATAGATGGTCTTAGTATGGAAGTTCGCAAAGATCTCATGATCAAATCTCATTGAGTCCTTTAGAGTTACCAGTCAATATTTTGGCTAGCAAATACTCCCATCCTCCATCCAGAAAATCAAGGAAGAAGGGGGAATTTGTGGGGGATTGGCAAGATACTAGCAACTTTACTTGGAACACCTAATATGAAAGCAAATGAAGGCTATATTTATTTGGAATTAAAAATAAAAAACAAGATGCCTAAAAGAAATTCGACATTTAGTGTTCCTTTCAAAGTCGATAAGTTCCATATGTATCTTCCTATCTAGCCGAATAATGGAGTAGTAAGGCTAAGTGCGATGGAGTTAGATTCACTAATATGCAATCTCAATATCCTCCAAAACTAAGCTCTCTAAGCCACAACATATCATAATACTTATGTCAATGCAGTCAATATTTTGGCTAGCAAATACTCCCATCCTCCATCCAGAAAATTAAGGAAGAAGGGGGAATTTGTGGGGGATTGGCAAGATACTAGCAACTTTACTTGGAACACATAATATGAAAGCAAATGAAGGCTATATTTATTTGGAATTAAAAATAAAAAATAAGATGCCTAAAAGAAATTAGACATTTAGTGTTCCTTTCAAAGTCGATAAGTTCCACCCCGGATGGGGTGACATGTGTCCAGGATGGTGAGGCGAGGTGGCAAGGGGAGGTGGCGAGGGGAGGCGGGGGGCATTTATTAACTGTCCTCCCCACACACTCTGCGATCCATAGTGCGCGTCAACTCCTTCCTTCTCCGTAGCATGAAGCCTTTCAGCACGAGCGCCATAAGTCCGAACGGACAGAGCAATAAGCTCGTAGCATTAATGGAGTTTATTGTGATTTATTGGTCCATCAACCTTCTCGAGGGCTCCATTTTGTTTGAACAGATCTCTGCGCATCGAGGCAACCTAGCTCTCCTCTTTGTTCAAGCTATGCCGCGTCTAAGGGGGAAACCGCGCAGAGGGGCTGGCCGGTATGCCGCCGCCACGAGAAGGAAAAGACACAGGGAATTCCAGAGTGCAGTGACTCTAGTTAGAAGGCGTCGACGGCAGGCAATTCGGGAAGCTTCACCTCCTGGCACAATTGTTGAAGAGGACCCGAGCATACAGCCCCCTCCGGATTTCTTGCACCAGAATTTGGTCACCTTCCCGGATGACTGGGACCCCTACGCCCGTGTCTTTCGATCTCGCATCACTCCGCCCGGCAGAACCTCTTCTGACTCCTATGCTAAAGCTTCTCTGGACCCCGGCCCAGGACACTGCATCATCGAAGAGGAGAAGGTGATGGGAGCTGATACATTCCAGGATGCAGACTGTCAAGGAAATGAAGACGCGCAGACGAGGCCGCCCTCGCCACCTCTTTTGCTCCCGGAGCAATTGCAGCTTATCTTTGAACTCCGAAGCCTAGCAGAAGACCAAATCTTTCGCGCGGTCTGCGCAAGCCAGCGACTGGACATGTTATATGCATCTTACTCTAACGCCTCACCCAAGCGACTTTGTCCTACCTGCGCACAGCCTTTCATCATTCCAGCTCGAGCAGCAGAAGCACGGGACGACAAGGCGAGCCCCGGATAAAAGGTTCCAGCGTTTCCATGTTTTTCTTTACAATTGTTGTTGTACTTTCTCAGGACAGTAGTCCTCTTGCTGTTAGTCGGAATAGCCTTAGAAACTCCACTATTAAAATGCTGTTAGTTAAGACTATACCCCCTGGTTTCCTACGGGCAGGGCGGCTCTATGTTTTTCATCTTTTTTGGACCTGTTACAGTGTGATAGCCAGGTGTCCTGGTTTCCTTCACAGGCAGGACACCTGGCTCCTATTTGGCATGTATTCTCTTTTTTGTATGAAGCTTTAATAGGAAGGTCCCACTTTAACTTTAAAAAAAAAAAAAAGTCGATAAGTTCCATATGTATCTTCCTATCTAGCCGAATAATAGAGTAATAAGACTAAGTGCAATGGAGTTAGATTCACTAATATACAATCTCAATATCCTCCAAACCTAAGTAAACTCTCTAAGCCACAACATATCATAATACTTATGTCAATGGGCCTCTCCACCAAAATTGTGACCCCTCCTACTAACACAATAGTTAATTAATTGTAGGATAAATATGAGAGTGCCCAACCTTCCTCTCCTTCTCTATGAAACATGTTGTACAAATACACTTTTGTAAATATTATAATGAATACTAAATAAAATAATAAACATTAAAATAATTAAATTTGATATTTTTTATCACTTTAAACATCTCATTCGCTTATCAAAAGAACAACACACCTACAATCTAATTAAACTCAAATATGTAACATCACAGCTTGAGCCTTTAACCCATTGCCACGACATCATTTTATAGATTCAAGCTCTCAAAATATAAAAATCTTTAAATAATAAATAATATGTACTTGGATAGATCTCATAAAAAAAAAATGGCTGAATAATAAAAAATGAAGTGTTTGTAGTATTTACCATTCGAACTACCTATTAAATAAATAACTTATATGTGTGTTGGGCCACTTGTAAAGTAAACGACCCTAACATTTTATGGCGGGGTCCTCCTCGTCAAGGTGCGCTTTCGTTCTTAGCCGAAAATTGCATGCATTAAGGATTTTATGATGACATTTATGGACAAAGTCCAAACTAATATTATATATAAATATTTGAGAAAACAAATATTATTTATGGGCACCTGTCAGATTGATTTCAAAGTCCAATATTTATTTACGTATCATTTTTCATCTAACAAATATTTTTTATAGACATTATTAAACTGATTTCAGAATCCCATAATTTTGTATACATTATTTTAAACAATAAAATATCAAAAAATATCAGTTTCCATTAAAATTCAGAGCCAGTGCACTAGTGTGAACGGGGACTTTGACTTAGTGGTGCTCATTAAAATATGTTAGACAAATTTATAGTAAAAGAGCATTCAACTTCAAAAGGCCCAGCCGACTTTCCGTCAAACTAGACTACTTTGCCAAATATGGCAGCAAATGATTCCATTTTAAGCAACCAAGCAATGAATGCAGTGCAGCGCAGCAGTTTCTGTCAAGTTCCTCCAACTGTTTTTGGGGGACAGATGGCCTGCGCTCCAGCTGTTAGTGGTTCTGCTTGCAGAAAACGCGTCGTCTCCATTTGATCTTTGTTCTTATCACTCTGAGTAATAGCCCCACCCGAATAATTACGTTGGCCGTGGACGAGCTCTCAGCTCCATATAATAGCATCGCCTGCCCAATGCTCTGCTCTGATGATCGGCATGGATGGTACTGGTAGGAGCTTCGATAATGGCGCAGACGGGAATCGAAACCACGACGCTCGGCCTCGAACGTACCGAGGCGTGCGCCGCCGGAGCTGGGGGAAGTGGGTGTCCGAGATTCGCGAGCCTGGGAAGAGAAAGCGCATATGGCTGGGATCCTTCGAAACGGCAGAGATGGCGGCTAGAGCTTACGACGTGGCTGCTCTCAGCCTGAAAGGAAAGTCCGCTTTGCCCAATTTCCCAGATTCCGTGCACACGCTTCCTCGCCCCTCTTCTCTGGATCCTAGAGATATCCAGCTGGCGGCTGCCCAGGCAGCCTCTGAGTTAATGCAGCCCATGGTCTCTAGTAATATTTCATCATGGCAACCGCAAGATCAAAATTTATTTGATTCTAATAATAATGTGAACAGTGATTCTGTTTCTGTTTCTGATCATGATCATCATGAGCTCTCTACAAGGCCTCACGGTCCATTCTCGCTGGACGAAGAATTTTTTGACTTCGATTCTCCCAACTGGCAAATGGATATGGGCGCCGATGCTGATTTCGTTCTACCGCCCCCTCTCAACTGTTTCGATGAGACTCGTGCATATAATTATAATTCTGTAGATGACCTCAACGGGCCGGACCAAGGGATTTCACCTTGGAGCGATTCTTTCTGATTGTCTATGTTATTATTTTTCATAAATAGGATATGTATAGCGGTAATTGCACATTGTAATATTCCAGTTATGTGTGAGATTTGTTTGTAGTATTGATGTCGTACAGCTCCATTAACTAACGTATACGCTCTTCCATGTTTATTAAAATTTCTCTGTACCAATGCGCTTATGAATAATTTCTCTGTATCAATGCGCTTAACTCTGTTTTTCTAAAGGCAACATGTTATTTACAAAATTGAAAATTCCATCCACTAGACCTAAATCTAATTAGCAACTTTTTTACTTCATATGTACTTGAAATATTAACGTTTTTTTCAAAAAAATAAAATAAAATTAAGAAAAAAACACTTAATAAATCAATAATAAACATATTTTTTTTATAAAATTTCAAATATTTAAATTAGGTTTTCAAATATTTAAATTAGGTGTTGGCTAAATGTTTTATTTTTTGGGTAAAATCAGAAGATGTAAATTTAAACAAAATTGTTCTGAATGTATAAATGGATTCAACCTTTTGTAAAACCGGTGCAGCACTAGGATTATACAAACTTAACCACTCAAATCTGCAGATGTAATTATTCATACTCCAATTTTGAACAAAATCAAATTAAAAAAATTACCCAAAAATAACTAAAAAATACTGCTTTAAATTATCTTAAAATAAATTAAAACTTTAAAAACCAAATTTGATAATTATTATATTTTATAATTAAAATTTTAACCCAACAAATAATTTTTTTTTAAAAATGGATTTCTAAAATATTTTTTTCCCTTTACAAAAAGTTAAAAACTACTAAATTTAATAATTAAAATTTTGATGCATCAAATAAAAAAAATTTAAATGGATTTAGAAAATATTTTTTTCCCTTACAAAAGGAGTTAGTCTAATTATTAACTTAATTCTGTTTTATAACCCAATATGAAAGTTTTATATAATTTTGTTTTCAATTTATGTAATATGTCTTATTTAAAAATAATCATAAAATAATAGTTTAATGTAAATTTAAAATTAAGTATTTTAATATTAATTTTAAATAAATATATATAAATTTAATAAAGAAAAAGGTTAATGACCCAATATGAAAATTCTATATAATTTATTTTCAATTTAATATGATATATCTTATTTAAAAATAATAATTTAATATAAATTTAAAATTAAATATTTTAATATTAATTTTAAATAAATATATATAAATTTAATTAAGAAAAAAGTTAATCATATTATTTTATTATTAAACTTAAAATAGTTTTATAAGATATATAAATATATATAAATATTTAAAAAAACCTTTTTAAACCAATCCTTTACAAAATATCAACATGACTCTTCAAACAAATTAACAATCATAAATTGATAAAAAAAAAGATTGAATAGAACGAATTATACGTTTTTTTATAATTTTCAATCAAGTGAATAATACCATTAACTCCTCCCATATATTTAAGAATGGAAACTTTAAAATAAACGCTCGGAACAATCTCAAAGCTAAAAAATGATTTATTTTTAATTCCCATCACCAACAATAATTATTAACAAAAGCCAAAAGGTCACTTTTAATTGCTTTTGTGAGCATCCGTTTAATTGCTTTCGCTTTCATTCATCGAGGCGCTTCAATAAGGTGGAGCATTTTACTTTCGCTTTTTTTCCCTTTTTCCTGCTTACATATGACATTTTGATATAGGAGTATTTAGGGTATTATATAAATCATTAATGCAAAAAAAGCAACTGTGTAAGGCATTGTAGAAGAAAATAAGCATATTTTTCTGCTTACTTATGACATTTTGATATAGGAGTATTTAGAGTATTATATAAATCATTAATGTAAAAAAAACAATTGTTTAAGGTATTATAGAAGAAAATAAGCAACTATTTTTTTTCAATAGAAAAATAATCTCAATTATATTATAATAATATAATTATTTTACATCTTTGTCCCTACAAAAAGGCACCTGGAACAGATCCTTAAGGTCAATACAGAATCGCTAAAATAAACATCGCTTAGAATGGCAAATACATGACTAAAAACTAAGAGAGGTAACCAAGACCATCTCTATACTTAACTAGCAAAAATAAAAAAACAAAGTGCAAAAAAATGAACAGCCCAAAATAACTAGCCAACAGAACTAATATAAGTTAATATGATTTTTTCCCCCCGCTATGTCATTGATCCATGGGTAATATATAATGCTTCCTTCGGGTTCTCCAAGTGCTTGTTTTGATAGGTTGTCTACATCCCTATTGTAGTCCCTAAGAATGTGATTAAAACTAATAAGTTCAAAGCTTCTGACCATGTCCCTTATTCTTGTTTTCCATCCCTCGATAGCACAGACAAGTAGATTGCCTCTAGATGACAACCATTCAATCACCACTTTGGAATCACCCAGAATTTGTAAGCGGATGACTGAAAGATGTAAAGCCAACCTGAGAGTAGCCCAGGCACCCATAATCTCTGCTTTTGTATTAGTTCCTTTACCACAGTTAAAAGCCCATCTTATGACAGAATGATCTGGAAATTTTAATACACCACCCGCTCCGCAACATAATCCATCATGTCGTGTTGCACCATCGAACTAAGCAACCATGGTATTGTTGTGTTGTTGTAACATGATGCCTTTCGGAAGTTTATCCTTCTTTATTACCTCATTGCCAAAATGTTGCGCAAGAGTTTTATAGTACACCACCTGAATTGATGGAGTGCTCCCCTCAAAGATGGCTCTGTTCCTTTCAATCCATGTGTACCAGCAGATTTGAGCAGCCAAAGTCGTAGGAACAGTCTTGTCTTCGTACCATTTCTTAATGCAATCCTCCAATGTATTACCAGACCACTTGAGTTTATATCCTTGCGTGATCCTTACCTTGTCCCATACAGACTTCGTGAATGAACAATGAAGCAACAAATGCTCAATGGATTCATAATCTTTTTTGCATAAATAACACAATCTTGATCCTTCTCTGCCTCTGGTTTGGAGAATATCTCAGGTGAGAATCTTTCGTTCCACTGCCAACCATATAAAAAGTTTTATTTTTAATTGTAATTTCCATTTCCAAATTGTTTTTCTCTAGCCGAGAATTCTCAAAAAAAAAAATTGATATTATGGCCCAATAAAAAAATTTAACATTTGGCACACTGGACATATCACCACCAATCCATAATAAAGTATCTTCGCAGTCCTGAAGATAAGCTCCCGAGTCAATCAAAGTTTTCTTGAATTGTTCCCATTCTAAGGCTAGTTCACCAGAAAGGCCTATTTCATTACTATTATACCAAGAAACAAAGATATGTGATCTATCACTAGTCCTCAAAGCCTGCACCAACGAATATATATTATTTTAGTGAAGAGCAGAAATCAGATTCGTTGATAGATAGGATTGTTCCCCCATTCCAAGAATCCTATCTTCCCCTATATCTATGAGTTGACCCGTTCCTGGGTTCCAGCTCAACCAATGATTGATCAAATGAACTGATTTTAGAAGCCCACCCCAGATGCTTGAAGAATACTTTTGTTGTAAAGTAGGAGACCTGAGCCAATTTTTTATAGTTGACTGTGGGAGGTACTTATCATTTATAGCGTGATGCCAAATACATGTGCTTGTTAAAACCCTCCAAAGAGAGTTCACAGCCAATGCATGATTGAAATCCATGATATTTTGCAAACCCCAGCCCCCGTCGCACTTTGGTAAAGAAATCATATCCCATTTGCATAGATGATAGTGCTTTGTGTCATGGTTCCCTTTCCAAAGAAAATTTATCATTAATTTCCTCAAGGCATTTAAAACAGAACATGGAACTACTGCTAAAGACAACCAATATACCGATTGACTCTCTAATACAGCCTTTAGTAAGGTAAGCCTTCCTCCCAATGACAACCACCTGTAACACCAGTTAGCAATCTTTTTTTCCATTCTTTGGATCAACCAAATCCAATCAGTCGCATGCTGGGGACCAGTCTTTAAATAAAAACCAAGATAATTAAAACTCGTTGCCATATCAGAAAAATTAAATGGGAACAATGATTTAAAGGGAGATAACTCTTGTTCCGACAACCCTGCTTGATGGAAAGTAGACTTTGTAACATTTATCAATAATCATGAGGCTAAGTAAGAGGATTTTAAATTTTTTTCTATCTCCCACCATTCCTGCAAAGTAGCGTTTGACATAATAATAACATCATCGACAAATAATATATGGAGGATTTTGATAGTTCTAGAGACATTTATACATGTCAGCTTCCCTTCTCGTTGACTCTCCTTTAGTAAAATACTTAGACCTTCCATAACCAGGATAAAGAGTAAGGGTGACAATGGACAACCTTGCCTTAAGCCTCTTCCACTTTTAAATAAATTTGTAGCCTCTCCATTTATTAATATGGCGAAGGATGTTGAGTCCACACAACTCATGATCCAGTTTGTCATCTTTGTACCCATACCAATTTGGATAAGTATCATCCTCAATATATCCCAGCTGACACAATCATATGCTTTTTGTAGATCCAGCTTTAATACTAATGACTTTAGCTTCTTGTTTTTTATGCTGTGAAGGCATTCATCAACGGTTCCTATAGCATCCTGAATACGACGCCCTTTTAAAAAGACCAATTGCTCCTCGGAAAATGATCTAGACAAGAAAGGATTAATCTTGTTAGCTATAATTTTTGAAATTATTTTATAGCAGAGGTTGCACAACGAGATCGACCTATAATCCCCAAAAGAGAGAGGCTTATTTATTTTGGGAACTAAAGCTATGAAGGTCAAATTCAAACCACCCGAAATTTTTCCTTTCTGTCTCGACTCTTCAACCATGTTAAGAAGATCCCCCCCAACAAGTTCAAAGAAGTGAACAAAAAATTCCACAGTCCAACCATCAGGGCTTGGGCTCTTGTCAATCTTGAAATTTTTTAGGATATCTCTTAATTCCTCCAACTTCACCGGCAAGAATAATATCTTAGCTTCTGCTTCTGTGATCATTCTTGAAAATTTCTCCGCCACCTTGACTTGTTCTGATATAGAAAGATTAGCATTCTCCTTGAAAAACTGTTTGAAATAGTTTTTAGCAGTATCTTTAATATTCTGTCCAATATGTAAGTGCCCCGCATCATCCATGATCTCCCATATGTATTTTTTATTTTGCCTAAAATTTGTGAAATTGTGAAAAAAAAATGGTATTATGATCCCCACTCCGGATCCATATGGCACGGCTACGTTGGCGCCATAATTATTCACTTTCATTTATCAGTCTATTCATTTCCTGTTCCATAGATTTTAATAAAGACTCCTTCTCTATTGTGATCTCAACTTCCATCGTGTCTTGTAACAACGAAGTAATTTCCTGTTCCAGACCCTTTAGATAGGCACTTGTCTATTGATGTCGGAGCTTTTGCCACTATTTAGTCTTATCCTTTAGATCCTTTAATTTCCAAAGAAGTCTTTTTTGTTTACCTTCCTCTTCAAAATAAGCAACTATGTAAGGGACTATAGAAGAAAAGAGCATTATGGATAATGTGATATGTAGGTGATGGACAAAGTGCATAAGAACGAGGCAAAGCAAACAAATCAATGTGCAATAGAGTTGTATGTACAAGGAAATGGTTGATTTTAGAAATCTTTATAAGAGTTGGGCATATTGTATAGTGTCATCATAAGTTAAAAGGATGTGTAAGTGAAGGTGTGATATAGGATGGTGCATAAAGAAAATGAAATTACATGTTGTGAACATTAACCATCAGCTATAGATTTATCATGGGTAGAATAATTTCAATTGATTTAATGATGATGATGATGATTAATATCCACTGAGATCAAATTGGTCTATTGGACCTTAAGAAGCTAAGGGATTACTTGGAATTCTTTAGAATTTTATTTCTGTACTTGAAAAGCATTAAGACAAGTGTTCCAAGTTCACCATATTTCTATTGAGTTAAAAGGTTCGGAAGATGGGTAGTGTGACAAATATTTTGAAATTGAGATCTAATCTGGGTATATGTTGGACATTCTAAGAGATAGTGTTTTTCATCTTCAACTCTTCTAGTGTCACAAAGGTGATAGACTCTTTCATCCCATGATGTTTTGGGAATTGACCAACACATAGTTTCATTATGGAGCTCATGAGAATTTGTTCTTATTTTAACAAAAAAAAAAATCTTTACACTTGTCAAAACAAAGAGATATTTTTTATCTTCTACATTAGGATTGATTACCTCTTTATAGTATATTAATTTTATTTTTCCCTCTAAATCTTTATCACACCACATTTTCAATTAAGTTAATAGAGCATCATAAATTTATTGACCCCAAAGAACAAAGTTATTGACTTGAGAAGAACTTTCCGGAATTCTCAAATTTTTAAAGGTCGCATTTAGTGGTAGTTTTTACCCCATTTCAAAAAGTAACCCTTTTAAATGTCACATTTAGTGGTTGTCTTTACCCGGTTTCAAAAAGTGGTCCTTCACAATTACCTTTTTTTTTCAAGGAAAATTTTAAACATTTTAAATCTTTAAAAAATATCAAGATATTGTTTAAATGTTGTTTTTTCAATTTTTTGTCTTTTTAATGATGTTGTTTCAATTTTTTGATGTTATTGTTAATTTTTTTTGTAAATAAAAAAGTAGAACCTTATATTATATCATGAGTATATAGTTGTGAATCGTTTGGAAGCCACTTGTCCTACCACAGAAGGGAAACCAAAACAGGTGGCTCCAAGGGATGATAGATCTATCATGGTTGTGAAGTTGATTACAAAATTGTACAAAATTGTTGAAAGTATCTATTGGAACGTCGTTCCATCTTGCTAACCTAAGGCGGGCTTCAAATAGAGCCGCCATTGCTATGCTAGTTATACAACTATAAAAAAGATTTAAAACTATAATTGACAAAAAACAAAGTCTGGGGTAGGCCGCGTCAAGCCGTAGGGGAACCTGGGTGTCCATTAGAAGTGAAGGTCGAGACAAACTTCTACTTGGAAGTGGGGCAACTTGTTGACTTTGGAGCATCTGAGAAGGCCTCAAACAGCAGGTCCAATCACTGGTTGATTATCCTTTTCCCGTGCGCTTGCTCATCCTGTCGCTGCCTGATATCAAAAAGGAGTTCAAGGTGCTCCTCTGCCAGATAGTGGATGTTCACCCCTTCTTCTAAAAATTGCCAGCTGGGAGGGATTTCATCCTCAACAATGCAGCCACCTTCCCAACAGTGAGGCTGAAAATCGGATGCAGAGGGACTTGGGAGGCAAGTCGTTGAGGGTGTCCCTGTCTTGTTCCCCGGGCTTGCGCCTGGTTGCGTAGCAGAGGGTTGCCCTGCATGCTGAAGTGGAGTCAGTGTCTCCCCTTTATCCAAGTTGTGTCATTGAGGTATCTCTTCCCTCGTAGTAAAGGTCGGGGGATGAAGTGGCAGTGTTGGAGAATTCACAGTGGGGGGTGGGGTCTCCTCCTTTGGTATGCGCAAGGAGGTTTGGGTCTGGAGTGGGGGATCCTCCAATTTTGTGGTGCGCAAGGTGGACTGGGAGCAGCTGGTGTGTTTTCAGGGGTGGCCAAAATGGGCAATCAAAGCTCGTTGGGATGTTGTAACACCCTGTTTCCCTCAGATTGTAAATATAACTGGATCGGCCAAGGACTATGGCAAAACTCAAAAGTATGAATATGTGATGTAAATGGACCTGCAGGAAGGGTTCAATGAATGTAAATAACAGTTTGAATTTATTGCAGAACTGCTGAGAGGGGATGTGCGGAAAAGAGACCACGATGGTGGTGGAGGGCACCTGGAAAAAGGGGTGTTAACTTCCACCAAGAATTAAATACCGTATTTGGACTCCACTGGCCCGGAGAACCAAAAGTGGCTCGCTAGCCCTGAAATTAATGCCTTGCAGGCTGGTAGGTTGATGGCTTGATGAGGGATGGGGAGGTGAACCGCCTATCCATAGAGCCATCATGACTGACCAGCACGAGGGTAATCGTGCCACACGCAACCTCGCGAGAGGATAAGGCGTATGGCAGAAGCAATTGAGAGGGAGACGCGAGGGGAACTCTGGAAATTCTACGCAAAGTGAGTGATCGCAAAGAGGAAGGATTGCAACCTTCGCTCCTGGTCACTGGCAGACAGGGAGACGTAGGTCTCAGAACATCGTGGCCTCAGCTCGGGGGTGGCCAGTGGTAAATCCATTAGGAGTCGCTACGCCTACGGTTGGGTGGAAACGAGCACCCCTCTCAGCAGTTGCTTCCATTACTGAAATTATTTCTGATAAGTGTTTTGCTCATATTGCATTTTGAATTTATATGCTGTCACATATGTTCATAGACTTGTGGAATTGTAAATGTTTCATGTGTAAGAATGTTTGTGTAGTAATTGATGATAAGGAGTAGATATTAGCTCATAGAACTGTGAAGTTATAAAGGATTGCAGCATGAGAGTGTCCGCGTAATGTTTGATATGAATAAGTTGATATATGCTTATCACAGAGGATACCATGCACAACTTACGTTGATAAATAAGTCTAGTTATGCTTAGATTGAGCTAAGTTAGGCACCCAGCCCATCCTCGGGAAGCTATTTCCTCTATCCGTCTCTAGGAAAGCCCTGGAATAGATCTCTAGTAGAGATTCCCTCTTGTAGAAGGGGTACTTAGCCATTCTCGAAAAGATCCTCAAGGAGGAAGAAATCGACGGCCAGGATCTTACAGAGAAGATTGACAAAATCTCGTCAGCCGTCAAATCTCGAGAAGTTGCGCTGGAGTTAAAACCTAGTGTGCAGAGAAGGAATCCTAGTCGTTGATCTTGGTAGGACACGTGTCAACATTCTGGGAAGTCGTCGGGATTTTGGAGGCGTCGGGGTTTCACAGGCCGAAGAGAACTGAGACCCTTTTGAGTCTCGAAACTCCGATGGAGAATCTCAGCCGTTGATCTCAGCCAGAACACGTGGCAAGAGATCCTGAAGAGTCGTGAATCGGGGAATCGGAGTTCCTGAGAGCAAGGGAAACAAGACTTCGAAAGTCTCGAAATCCCGAGAAAGGATCCTAGCCGTTGACCTCAGCAGGACACGCGTCAGACATCAGGGCAGGAGTTGGGATTTAACCCATCGGAGTTTCCAGAGATAAGAGACTCGTGCATGTTGGATTCGCGATCCGTGATTTCTTGACAGGATCAAGGCCATCCATCTGGGGGACAGGTGGCAACCATCCAGAACCGTCGGCGGTAGGCCCCATCGGCATATCGGGTATCGACGTATCGGGGATTTCAAGGACAAGAAACCCTTGCATTACGAAACCGCGATATGCGAAGTTTCTACACCATCATAAGCCGTTGATCCAAGGGACACGTGTCGGAAGATCTGAGGAAGTCGCAAATCGGAGAATCGAGGTTCCCGGAGGCAAAAACCTCTTGCATGTTGGAATCATGATTCGCGATATTTCGACGGGAGTTTTAAAGCCGTCCATCTGCAGGGGCACGTGTCAGAGGATCCCTAGGAATCGGGGTTCGGCATTTCGGGATTTCCAAAGACAAAGGAATTGTTGCATTAGAAATCACGATTTCACGATATCCAATATAACGACGGGAAAATGGTGATGTGGAGGAATAAGTTCTCACGTGCCTCGGGGATCGGTACACCGGGGTTCTCGGTGACGAGAGAATTAGTGCCAGAGAAGTCGTGAAATTTTGAAATGTGACGGCCCCACTGTAATAGTGTGGTAGTGGAAGACAGGTGTCAAAGGGTCGACCCTCGCCGGAGTCAACGCCAAGTGGCATCGGGGATCAGAGGATCGGAGATCCGGAGAACATAAGGTATAAACACTTCAAACCCGCGAAGTCTGAAACTCCGACAGAGGAGAGCACGTGGTCTCGTGGACTAGCAGGTCACATGAGAATGGAGCTAGCCTAGAGGGCTAATGCGTTAGGGGCATACCGGGGATCGGAGAATCGCGAGTTCCGAGGACTCGTGCATTACGACATCAGAAATCCTGAGACTCCGATAGGAGTAGCCTCGAAAGGAGGTAAGACCACGGTCGTAGAGGCAGTGGACCACAGGCTTGGCCTGGGGAGCTAATGCGTAAGGAGCACATCGGAATTCCCAGGATCGCGAGTCTTGGAGTGAATAAATTTTGACATTAGAAACCCCGAATCCCGATATTGAACCAAGGATTGGCACTCCGCTGATGCAGGTTTCTGGAGATTTCTCATTTGTGGGAGATTAACTCCAAAATTTTTAAAATTATGATAGTGGGTGTGTCACAAAGTGGTATCAGAGCATGGTTATAACACTCGGCCTGATTGGGCTCAT